>JAFHAW010000212.1:0-117195 GCA_019022515.1 Quercus aquifolioides | reverse complement strand
TCTCTCGCTGAGATCTGTGCTTGTGCATGACCTAATTACTGTCCACAGAACTTGAAGTGTCTTGGTTGGGTATGGGAGACTTGATAAATGTTCTAGCTTTATGTATATTCTAGCAGTTTGATACTAAGAAATTTGGAAGTTGTATATCTAAATTATGTTATACGTATGACATCTCGAATGGGATTGCCCTTTATTTATTAAATGTTTATGTGATTCAATAACCTTGACTCACCTTTTTTAAGAACTGTTTACCCAAAAAACAACTATTATTTTCTTTTCTCATACGTGATTTCCATGTGACAATTGGATGACTCTTCAAATCAAACTAATGCTTAAGAATGAAGTGACTTGAGAACAGGGCGCGTATGTTAAGTGTAACAACCAAACAAAGCCTCGATCACTTGACAGGTTTGTCACTAGCTATCAACAGGATGGAACCTAGCTATTGATTGAATCGGTCTCTCTTCTTGATCTTCTTTACGTACCAGTGATGTTTCCTGCGTTTTCTGTGCATGAGGGAGCTTGACTGTGACACCTGCTCATCGTGTAGGGACGAAAGTCTGACCATATATAGATATCCGACAGTAGTATCAATTTAAATCAATATGAGCTGTGATTGCTCAGAATGTAAAAAGAAACAGTGGCACTCAAATCTACTTGAAGTTTATTACTTATCAAAGAGGGTTTGTTCAAAGTTTACCACTCACATCAAGACCTTCATATATATAGCGAGGTTCACAGGGTAATAATTAAATATGAGAGGTATAAAGTGTGTGTCTACATATATATATATATATATATATATATCCTTTTTTGGGGGTAAAAACTGAATAAGGAGAGTGTAAAGGCCGCAACCTCTCATAAAATAGCCTAGAGTTATCATAAAATAACAATATACGTAAGTCCATAGGTGGACTATCAAAAAGTATAAAATTTTGGCTTGAATTCAAACCCTTTCTTATCAAGGCATTTGCACATTTGTCTGCTTCACGGAAGCAATATTTCATCTTCACTTAAAGAATTTGGTTGATGAGGGTCTGCAATTCGTAATAAGAGAAGCATGGTGTAAGTTACTATTAAAATCTTCAGAAACCCAACTAATCACAATTTTTGCATCAAGTTCAATCTCAACTGCCAAAAGATTTAAATTAACACACAACATCAGACCATCGCTAAGAGCCCAAAGCTCAGCGTCAAGACTAGATGCCACCCCTATATTCAAACTCATGATAAGACAGTAAATATTAAAAAAATAATAAGTTTAGTCGAGTATTAAAAGTTCAAAATGTAAAATAAATAAATAATAATAATAATAATAATAATAATAATATTAACAATTTTTAATGGCTTTTTGGCTAGTAAATCCAAGAATAGGACAATTAAATGTGGTGACAAAGTTCACACTCACAAGATCCCAAAAGTTAATGTAAAAGAGGGTGCATGCAGGTAACATCTTTTTCAGGGATGAAACCAGGACTTAGAGTTAAGAGGGGTGGCTTTGTTGTTGGCTACATGTGATAACTCTAGCCTCTAGCTTTGTTGTTTAGACACTGAGGGTTATTTATTATACTATTATTTTTTTTGGGACTTTGATGTGTGTGTGCTACTAGATAAGGACAAAATTATTTTGCTAAAATTTTTTAAAGGGCCGGATTGTTTGTTTTGGATAAAATTTGTTGGTTGGGCTTAATTTTTTTTAGTTTTTCTATTAGTATTTTTTGTTGTTGCACTAATTTTTTTGGGATTGTATATTTTGTTTTAAATTTTAGATCTATATTTTCCTATAAAAAAAAGATTTTAGATCTATAAAATTTTTTATAGCTTTTAAAAGGAGAAAGATGTTAAAGATACAAACTTTTTTTTAATAAATTAATGATGTAGTGAGTGGTATTGGTAAGTAAAAAAAAAAATGATATAAGTGGTGGGTCCAGATACAAACCAATAGGAATTTGCTATCTCAACACTTCGTAAAAATATAGTAGAAAAAATTGTGACTATATTATTACTAGCTCTTAAAAGAATCAATGATAATATTAGGAGAGCAAAGTGTAATTTTATAAAAAAAAAATTTGCTAAAATTAATACCCATATATATACTAATATTTAAAAAAAAAATCATTTTCCTTTGATCTATTAGAATTCTTCCTTCTAAATTTACATAATTTACAATATATTGATTTAATATGCTTAGTTTCACTAAATTAGAAGAATACAAAAATATGATTGTAAGGTTTAGTTCAAAGTTGCCTACTAAAGTAGATTTGATAATTTGAGTATATGATGTTTTATTTGTTGTATTTTTCTTTTAAAATGTTAGTATATATGTTTTTATCATGCATTCACATCATACTTCACACATGATTACATGCATCATATAACAAGGACATCATTTAAATGATAGATTATATCAGTTGTGTTTTCATGTTCCTCTTATAATGACTCTTTTTGTTGCATTTTAGATCTATGGGTACACTGAACTGAATAATTACTCTCTGAACCATGCCAAGACAATAATGGCCCGAGTATTTAATGCAAATTGTTTTCGACATTGCTTCTTCTTTGGAGCAAAAACTATTAAAAAAACGCCTTATACATTTGACAAAGCATGTTGGCAGCCCGACATATTCATATTATTGAAGAAGCTAGGTTCACGCTAGTGCATAGGAGCTAGGCTTACACAAGGCACGGAGATGGAGCAACAAAAGGCTCCTAAACGGTCAAAATGCATATTAAAATTAACAATACTATCGACACGTCCAATTTCACGCCATGTTGAGTTGTAAACTCGTGATGGAACAGTCCTTCGTTTAAACAATTATGTGATTCAGCCTTGACTCACCTTTGATATGTAATTTTTTTTCAATCTTTGCTTTCGAATAAAACTAAACTGCAAATCCAATTAATACTTCTATTTTCTTTCCGTTTATGTGAAAATTGAATGAATGTTCAAATCAAATGGTAACAAACGAAGTGACTAGTGAACAAGATATTGCTTGTGCAACAACCAAAATACAGCCTCAACTACTTGAAAGGTTTGTCCGGTCCTATCTTCGCACGCAATTAGATGGAGCTATATAAATTGTTGAGTCACAGACAAAGATAATTGTATTATTAGCTAGGAACGAGCAAGTATGATTATAAATTACTATGGTGGATTCTAGTTAGTTCAACTGGTAAAATATCTGATGGTTGTATAAGAGATCTGGGGTTCAATCCCTGTTTATACTAAAAATTGATTGGTGTTTTGGTTTGATGATAAAAAGTTATCATCAGAAGCGGACACCATAGGTTAAAACTCTCTAAAAAAAATTATAAATTACTATGATTTGTCATTTTAAGATAACGTAAAAAGAAAGGAAGAGTAGGAACTGGGATTACCTTCAAATCTTCTCAAGCAAACAGTGCCGTCACGTGTTACCTATTAAAGAGCGTGGTTCAATGCTTACTGTATACTTAAGCTTGCGATTCACGTGTTGCAATAATTCATTTGTTTTTCATCTTAGACTTTTAGATTGAGTATATAAAACTTTTAACTTATAAATATGGTACAAGATGAACACACAAGTTTGATCTAATGATCACGTAACTTCAATACTATAGTAATAATAAATAAATTATAAAAAAATACTATGATAAATTACTATTCATCATAAAAAAAATTTGAAATAGAAAAATGTAAATTTAATGATTTAACTAATAATTTAACACTAACTTGAGTTGTGAAATAACAATATTACTGGTTGTACATATTCTAAGTCATCAAAGGGATCAAATTATTGTATTGTGCATTATTTTCAAGCATTATTCATAGAGCACTTTTTTTTAATTTATTTAAATTTTAGATGTGATAGAATTTTTAATTTATGGTGTTCATTTTATGATAATTACTATTTATTATTAAGCAAAAATACTAATTAATTTTTTATATAAACATGATTCAAACCTCAATTTCATGAATTAAACTAACTAAAACTCACTTATATATAAATATAAATGCACTATAAAAAAAAAAATAAAAATTGATCCTAAATGTTTTACTAAATAAAATAAAACAACCGCGGCCATGTTACTTTTGAGTAGAGACAAGAGGGACGTTGTTTGATGGGATGGTCTAACTGATTCTGGGTCCAACCTTGCACATGAGCCGTGTGAGGAAAATGACAAATCGGAGATGTGACCCTCCCATTTCCAAATCCCATGGTATGAAAAATGAAAGTTGGGCTCCAAACTCTTTTTCCCCTTAAGCGTTTGGGGGTTCGGCCCAATACGACTACAGGGCCTCGATCAGGTTCAACATACCCCCAACATTGCCAAAAATATGCTCTCCTTTGGTTGGGCAAGTCACGTCACAATGGGTTATTGATAAAGACTCCACCTTGAGTCCTGGCCTATGTCAAAAATCGTTTAGTATCTTGGAGTAATTATAAAAAAGTATCATCATAGAGTAGACATATGTATGAAATACTATTGTATCTATGTAAAAAAAAAAAGGAAAGATAAAATATTATTTAGGTTTTTAAACTTTATCAAAAGTAACTTTAAAAAGTTCATCTTTCATTCATAAATTTTGTAATGAGTTTTTTTTAAAAAGTTTTGAGACAAAAATAGAGACCAAAAATGAACTTTTTTAATAGTTTAAGGATGAAAAATGATATTTTTTATATAATTATTTTATGGATAAAAAGATAAACATTTTCAATAATTTAGGGATAAAAAAAGAACTTTTTAGAGTTTAGGGATAAAAAATAAATTGTTGGTAAAGTTTAAGAACCAAAATAATATTTTAGCATAAAAATAATGATTCCATTAGTTTATCTTGCTTCACTTCACTATCTCTTTAAATCTGACCAACAAGACTCATTGAATCTAGTTTCAACATAGTTCGACCATTTAAAAAAAAAAAAAAAAAAAAAAATTAGACGGAAAACTTCATCCTAGTTTAATAAAAGCATGTTGTAGCAGCACCCACCTGTCCACTCAAAGCCACAAAACAAAAATGCATCTGGAGTGGCATACTGTAGAACGAACAACGAAGAATCTGTAATAAGGGATTCAAATTTTGCCAATTTATTTTAAAGATTTGAGGTACAATTGGACTGATGTAACTTTCCCAGTATTGGTGAATGTAGAAGATATATGCCTGAATTTACAAAGAAAAACTGAAATTATCTTGAATACAATCTATGGAAATCTAATTCTCTTCAAGAAGATTTGAGTCTTTTGCAATTGGTAAAACCTAAGAATTAGTATATTACACTTTCTTTTGATTTGTCTACTACAAGATACAGCAGCCTAATAGATGTTCTTGAGCTTGTAACAACCATGCACAAGTAGGCGAGTCCAAAAACTCCACCAAAAGATGAATACCTCTTTTTGCCATAAATTTCTCTTTAAGCGTTTGTGTAAAATGTTTTTGTCCCACTTTTTTAAAGTTTTATGTCCTATCCTTATTGTTATACTTTATATTCCACTAACAGCACTCTGTCACACATTTATATTTCTTTCCTATTAAAATAATCTAAGTTTAAAAAAAAAATATAACTAATCTTTATTTAGAGCCCAACAGTTGGTCCATTTGGTGAATCAATGGCCAATTATTTCTCAATAAAAATATGTATAACCTCGACCTTGTCACCTTCCCCGCGCATGTGGGTTGGACCCATTTTTCAACAATTATCCCAATATCATCAAACACTTATAAATTAATTAAATGTTCTCTTTCCTTATCATTGTGGAATTTAATTTTTTATTTTTTTTGCTAGAATACTGATTCATCACATAAGGCTCATTAACTTGAGAACTCCCACTTCTCATTTAATTAGCCAACTTTTATATATATATATATTTATTAAATTAAGTTTAAATCATTTTAGTATTAAAATGCACTATAATATTCATCCATTCATTTTAATATTAAAATTTAATAACCCGTTCGAGGAAACCAAGTGGTGGGCTTGATGGAGTTGAAAGATGTGGTGTAAAATTGGAGGTCCTAAAATTCATACATCACACTATCGGTTAATGAGATTCCAAGATATCTCAAGAGTATGGAGTGAATTATTCTAGTTAAAAACTGAGAGGCCACTTATAATAATAATAATAATAATAATAATAATAATGTAATGGTTTTAGGCTTTGAATGAACTATAATTGCTTAAGGAAAATAAACTTTTACTGTTCAGACATAATAACCCAAGTGTTGACATGAGTTTTATTAGTTAGCACATTATAACTTTATATTGATCGCAGTTTTCATGACCGGGTTTTAGAATAAGCCAAATTCTCGTAAGGTGCAGGCCCACTCCCACACTAATTTAGACAAACTCTGTCAATAGTAAGAGTTAAAAATTTTACTCAGAGCTTTTAAATATATTCAACCTCTCAGAATTAATACTCATTAAGAAACTACATAATAAATGGACTTACACTATGGGGATGGACCAAAAAAAAAAAAAAAAATTAGAATTAGACAATACATTTCTTACTGTCACCATATGAGTCATTTTTCCCATGGAACATACTTTCCATGATTTTTGGTCCTTAAATAGGTAATCCTCATACGTGACTCATAATTGTAAGGATTGATTTGCAAGACAAACATTGGCCTTTTAATTGACTTGGTTTGTTTTCATTCAATAATTGCAACGTTTTGCTGCTTTTGCAAAAAAGACAAAAAAAAAAAAAAAATGTTAGAAAAAAGTCAAAAAAGACACCAAGCGGTACTTATAAAGCTAAAAAATGAGATAAAACTGTAAATAAAAAAAAAAAAATTGTCAGAAAAATTTCAAAAAAATTGTTGTTAATAGGCACCTTGCGATGGCCATTAACACAACCCTGTAGCATACTCCAATCAAGACGATGCTTCCCTCACATGACTCTCTCTCTCTCTCTCAAGTTGACTGTTATGAATAGGGTTGGCCTTAGGCCTATGCCATTTAGGCCATTGCCTAGGGCTCCCTACTAGAGAAACGTCCCAAATTTTGGAGTAAAAATTTAAATATATTTAAATTTTTTTTGAGATATAAGAAAAAAATTTTAGTTTTACATTTTTCCTCTACTTTTAAAAAGTTCCAAATAATTGAGTAATGCTGGAGATAATACAACTTTAAATATATAGGGCTTACAAATATGCGTCACTAATCACAAAAAGTAATTTAGATAGAAAAATGCTAGAAATATTACAAATTTTACTTCAAAACATTTACAAATTGATGTGATAATTAATATAATTTGTGGACGTCAACAACTTATTAAATACATTTTTAAATTACTTTTGTGATTGATGACACATCTTTATAAGTCTCATGTTGTAAAATTTATAATATCTCTAACATCATTCATTCAAATACTTATTTATTATCTTCTTGAAGTGTTACTAATCACATTTATTGCTACATCATTTGTAAGTTTTTTGTAGTAAATGTTTTTTTTTTTTTATAGCTTTGGCATTTCTTTAAAAAAAAAAAACATATTACAAGATAAAAAGAATGGATTTTAGTTATAAAAAAAATTATGATATTAAAAACTAGCTAAACATTATTTAAGTAATATCAAAAAGGCCCCATTTAAATATATCACCTTAGGCCCTCAAAATTTGTTGGGCCGCCCCTGGTTACAAATTTTAAAAGTCAATCCATCAAATTACACCCAACTTAGCTTCTAAGAGCTTTACAACTTAACAAACATTGTTAGTTTTTAGACCTCTGTAAACTAGATTGTTTAACCTAATTAATTAACCAAGTGAATACTTAGATTTATTATTCAGATCTAGGTTAAAGAAAAACAATCATATCATGCAAAGCAGTGGAAAAGTAAATAACACAACGATATGATGTCTTAGGAAAACCAAAACGGTAAAAAACTTGGGGGGGATTTAACCTAGCTATTCTCAAGGTAAAAAGCAAATCCACTATAGAGAATCAAAGTTTACAATAAGACTTAGACCACTAACATCCTATTGCTACTACATGTAGAACTTACTGACATGACCACGTGCAAGCTCCAAATCTACGAACTCCTTCTTTATTAGGCTTTTGCAACACAAGCACCCACACTTGTGACAAAATACACAAACTCTCTTGTTTGTGATTCCAAGACCACCCTTGAAGGTTTAGATTATCAGCACTTTTGATGACTAGAGAAGACATCAACTTCTACAACACCGAATCTTGAGATTCTTCAAGGAATAACAACGGTAGAAGACATTAGAAAGCTCTTTGGGTACAAAACCCTAGATACAAAGGAGGCACACTTTTCTCTCTCTGAAAAGCTTTATAGAAACGTGCTTAGAGTTTCCTTTAGATACTAGGAGAAGTAGATTTGAAACCCTAATCCTTTATGGGCTTGAACTGTTGTTAGGCCGAACTTAAAATTCTGCAGATACGTATTTCAATTGATCGAGCCTGTCTTTCGATCGGTCGAATCAGACAGATTCTAAAATCTTCTTTCTGCAGCTTCTATGTTCTTGAATCTTGACTTGAATCACCTTGAGCATTATCTAGTAATACCTATAGACTCTAAGATATATATCTAGACAAGTTTGTGTTCATGATTTGCCAATTGTTCTAAACTTTTAGAATCTAACAAACTCCCCCTTTGGCAATTCGTGACAAAACTTACAAACAAAATGAAATGCTCAAATACAAGACTCCTAACCTAAAAGTTGCAATAAGAGGTAGAAGGTCTTGATCAGAATATATCTGTCTTTCCTGAAAACACTCCAAAAAACACATCACCGCATGTGTGGAAAGAAAGACATATAAACAATATGAAACAAAAGTAAACGAACTCTCCCCCTAAGTTAGATACATCAAAAATTTTTATTTTCTCCCCCTTTCAAAAACAATTTCAACTCCCCTTAAACAAAACAAACAGGATTCCCAAATTTCGTCAATTTCTCCCCATTTTTGTCACGTATTGACAAAGATAACTCAAACAAAGAGTAGATTGACATTAAACATGAGAGAAAAAAGAGAACTAAGGAACCACAAAATTCAAGGTCTATAGAAAATAGAGGCAACTCTCCCTATGAAGAGCAACAACTCCCTCTAAGAACAATAAATGTTAAAAAAAACTTTTCTCCCCGTATAAAAATAGGAAAAACAAAACATGTTTTGGGGAAAATTTAAGAGGTAAGGATAAATAAAAACACACAAACCAAACTTAAAAACTAAGTTGAGGATACACATGAAGGAAAATATTATCTCTTTCAATAAATGCAAACTTGACACTATATGACCCATAAATAGTTGCATGAGTAAAGAAAATATTCGCACATTGATTATCCATCATATCTCTTAAGAAAAATATTTTCTGCAGTTCACACATAAAAAATAGCATATACTAAAATGTTCAAATGACTCAAAAATTAATCAATTAATTTTTAAATAAAGTTGAGTACCTAATTTAGCAAAGTGTATGCATGTTATGTGTGAAAAACAATGAGAGATATGACTGCAAAATTGCAAGATGGATACAGGAAACAATGCAATGCATGTAAATCCTAAACATAAATGATGCATGAAAATTTTTTGGTAAAAAACTAAGAAACTGAAAATTTTTCAGTTTCGATCAGTTGAGCATCGATTGAATACTAATCGAGTCAGGCCAAGAGTAATGATTAAAAATCAAGGGATTTTCGATCGGTCGAAAAACACGTTCGATCGATCGAAATTCTGGAAATTTGAATTTTTGAAAAATTGCAGAAGATTATGCAGAAAACAACTCAACCCAAGTAATTTCATGAATGAAATGCATGAGAATGAGTTTAAAGGTTTTTCAAAAACATGAGTTTTCAACCCAGAACTTCAAAACAAGGTTTTTAATCATCAAAAACACAATTTTTGCCAACGCTTAAACATATTTTGTATCAAACACCATAGAAAACATAATCTTGGATGGCCAAACTAAATTCACATACAATTTCATGTACTAAGTTTAGTAAAGAATAACTTGTGAAGTGTATGCAACTAGTAACAACATGAGATACATGTGAGGTGATTTGTAGATAGTAATCAAGTACAATTTCTACATTATTCATCACACAAATTTGAGAGTGACTATCACCTAAAGAGTTACATCATATAACTCCCACATCTCCTATAAAACAAGCTTGCAATCATGTTATTTTTTTATTTTGCCTTATTAAATTATTTTTCTTTTCTTTTTTCTTTTTTTTATTCCTTTTTTCTAAGGCTACACCTTATTTTCTTTTTATGAATGTGCTACACTTTCTCGAGCACAAAATCTTATGATATGCACTAAGGTGTTCATGATTGGCTAGTAAACAGTGGTGAGATGATTATTTATGCATTTCTCTTAGGATTTTTTAGTCTTTTCAATCAAAAGCATGTGACTTCAAAATTAAGAGCATATGATCAAAAACTATAAACAATTCACTCAAACATGCACTACATAGGTAAAACTAGTAAAGTGTAGAAAAATAAGTTCATCTAAGCTAAACAAGGTATACAAGCATGTTATGCAAAGATAATAGGCCAACCTCAATTACATATTTATGATGTGTAATACAAAACAAATAAAAATCTTTTTGGTTTAAAAAAAATAATTTATGACCAAAAACAAAAAGCACACATTATGCTAAATGAACAATGTAAAAACAATGCATGATAGTGCTTAACTAAGCTATAGAGGGTACATAAACAAGAAATATCAATTTCTTAATTAACCCTTGAGTACATGTACAAACTAGTACATACTCATACAAAATCATATTTATCACAAAATAATCATGCACTTAGTTGAGCAATACATACTATTCAAGTTTTTCCACAATGTCAAGCATATTCTAAATCAAAAGAGAGATATCATAATTCATGTAATCCTCAAGAAAAATAAAACTAGACACAAAATAAAATATTTTTGTCTTTTTAAAAATTTTCAATGTTTTTGGATTTTTTTTTTATTATAAAAAACAACCTAAAAAACAAAACAACCAATAACAGAAACAAAACAAGTCCACAAAAAATTGAAAGAATTAAATCAGGGACAAATAAACAACACTCACTTTAGCAAGTCTTTTCTTACCCATATAGCATGAGTCTTCGACTTTGTAGGTGAAAATCCATGAGAAGCAGAGTGTATTGGAGGGATTACACCAATCTTCTGAGAAAGACTAAAATCCTATAAATTCCTTTCACAAGCCTAAAAAGGATCAACTAAAACAATAGTGTCATTTTTATTCAAAACATCACAATAAAAAACAATAAGACACTTAAAATTATCCTTGATAACAGGGATCAAGGATCAACTCTAGGTATAATAACTTAAATCAAGAGCTAACCCGCTCTGATACCACTTGTTAGTTTTTAAACCCCTGTAAACTAGATTGTTTAACCTAATTAATTAATCAAGTGAATACTTAGGTTTATTATTCAGATTTAGGTTAAAACAAAATAATCATATCATGCAAAATAATGGAACACAATGATATGATGACCGAGGAAAACCAAATCGGAAAAAAACCTGGGGAGGATTTAACCTAGCTATTCTCAAGGTAAAAAAGCAAATCCACTATAGAGAATCGAAGTTTACAATAAGACTTAGACCACTAACATCATATTGCTATCACATGTAAAACTTACTGACACGACCACGTGCAAGCTCCGAATCCACGGACTCCTTCTCTATTAGGCCTTTGCAACACAAGCACCCACACTTATGACAAAATACACAAACTCTCTTGTTTGTGACTCCAAGACCACCATTGAAAGTTTAGATCATCAGCACCTTTGATGACTAGAGAATGCAGCAACTTTTACAACATCGGATCTTGAGATTCTTCAAGGAATAATATCGATAGAAGACATTAGAGAGTTTTTTGGGTACAAAACCCTAGATACAAAGTAGGCATACTCTTCTCTCTCTGAGAAGCCTTATAAAAATGTGCTTAGGGTTTTCTTTATATATTAGGAGAAGTAGATCTGAAACCCTAATCCTTTATGAGCTTAAATTGTTGTTGGGCCGAACTTAAAATTCTGCATATACGTGTTTCGATCGATCAAGCTTGTCTTTCGATCGGTCGAACTAGGCAGATTCTGAAATCTTCTTCCTGCAGTTTGTATGTTCTTGAATCTTGACTTGAATAATCTTGAGTATTGTCTAATAATACCTATAGACTCTAAGATCTATATTTAGACAAATTTGTATTCCCAATTTGTGTGGGTACATTTTATACATAGATTATTTTTGGTGTATTCAGCAAAAAAAAAAAATACATTATTTTTGGTGTCTTATTTATAAAGGGATCTCGATCTTTAGGGGGAGGACCACTAATAACCCCCGCAATTATTACAAGGTAAATGATACTTGTTAGCAAAACTTGTATCATAAGTAATATGCTCTTTCATTTTCTACTTGCTCTTATCCGTTTCATTTTCTAATTCAAACAGCAGATGGATGGAATTCACCTAGTAATTTTGCTATCATCCCCAAAACAACAAGGCAAGAGCATTTGAATCAAAAGAGAAAAAAGTATCAATTTTACACGTTTAAGCTCTAAAATCACTTATATTAGTCAAGTTAAAAATGTGTAAATTTATAAAGTTACTACTGTAACTAATACTATTCACTTTGCATTTAGTTTTCTATTCTTTATTTACATATTTTGAGAATAAAGAAAGGAATAAAGAGAGGAAGTGAATAATATTTGATGTGAGTGAAGAAGAAAAAAAATTAAAAGATAAAAAAAAATTGATATTTTAATGTAATATAATGTAAAATAGATAATATAATGTTAAGTGTTCTAAGAAGTTAATATATAAAATAGAAAAAAAATAAATTCTTATGCCGAAACAATAGACATAAATTTTTGCGGATGCTTTAAATAATATATTCCTAGTGAAAATAAGTACAAAAGTTATTCATAAAATAAAAGAAACATGAAAAAAAATATGAGAGAGAGAGAGAGATGGGTGGCATTGCTTTCAAATGACAACTAGATTACAATGAAAATCTACTACAAATATGAGAATTTTGAAAGCCCAAAATGAGCCTCCTAAAACTATCATGTGAGCACACATAACAACATGTCTTTATACATGATGTGTACACATGCTAATATATTTTTTTTACACGTGCTAATGTTGTATGTATGTAATTCCACCATACACCGTCCGACCAAAAATAAACACACGTGGCGGCCACTATGGCCCCCACAAACCATGATCAACCCTCCTAAACACACGTGGCGGCCACTATGGACCCCCACAATACAATTCAATTTTTCAATTTTTTTTTTGTTTGGGGTCAAATACAATTCATCTTTCATTTTCATTTTCTAGCATTCTAAACATTCCCAACACTATTCAATAGCCACGCTCCCACAGCCACAGGCACACTCATAGACTTTTTTTTGTCTCGTGTACCTACCCCACCCAACATATATATCAGCAGCCCCTCTGAACCGTACCGTATTAATAAATAATACTGGGCCCCACTTCAAAATGTCTTCGGCAGATACATGAACATATCCTGCAACGGCGACATCTGACTACTACTCCCACCCTGGAATTGCGAAACAAACCCATTGTCCATGGCATCCATGTAATTAAACGGAAAATCTAGGTTCTTTTCCCAGTACTTCGGCTCGCTCTGCACCTCGCACGTGAACTCAGGCGATACCACGTGCTCCGAGCAGCTCGAGTCCGTGTGCAGCCGCGGCACCGAATCTGACGTGTCAAAGTACACGTATTCATTCGCCGCAACCGTCGGAAGAGGCGCCGGTGGCGGCAGCGCACACGTGTTCAAAATATCCGGCTTCTTGTCTTCCATTTCCGAGTTGTTATGCATTTTGTTATTAGCATTCAATAGCTCTTGCTTTTCCAGAGTGCCCTTCTTGTTATATATACGACACAAAACCCAATCATCCAGCTGAAAAAAAAAAAAAAATCACAACCGTCGGATCAGAATAGATCGATCAAAATCGATATATAATCAGAAGATTCTTTAACAGATAAGAAGGAATATTTTCCTTAAGGAGAAAGTATTAGATTAATTTCGCTATCGTGTCCGGATTATGTCAAGAGTCATTAAAGTTAATTGACGCCACATATTTCATGTGGTGGACCACACGATCGGTGAAGACTGAAGATCTCGTTTTCAATTAAAAACAACGTTAAATCTAGTCCGTTCATTTCATTAAGAGCGTAATTTTTTTTTTTTTGGGGCAGTGGAATGGAATCTTATAATAAGGATAGAAACGTCCAACTGGTATTGAGACAATAACAGTCAAATCATCATCCCTGACGTGTGCCTACCATGCATCGAAATGTCCATTTTGCCCCTACTCATAATTACAGTAATTTCCATAAGGTAAAAATGTAAATAAATAAAAAATACCCTTAAGCTGTTCTTTTTGCGAGCAGAGCGATCCACATCGGCGAGCCGATACTCATGCATAATCCAATTGGTTTTCTCTCCTCTTGGAGCTTTTCCAGCATAGAAAACCAGAGCCTTCTTGATCCCAACCGGCTTCGGATTCCCGATCGGCTTATCAGCTCCAGTAGCCTTCCAGTACCCAGTTCCGGCCGCCCGATTCGGCCTTGAACCGTTCGGGTACTTCCGTTCTCGAGGCGAAAAGAAGTACCACTCTTTCTCTCCATACAAAGCCTTACCTGTAAATTTAAATCATACCACCACATCAATAAACAAATATAAAAACAGTTTATAACTCAACTATCATGTTCTATATAGCCTTATCACTCAACTGACAAGTTCATAGTAAAAAAAAAAAAAAAAAAAAAAAAAAAAAAAAATTACCAGGAAGTTCCCATGGATCGTATTTGTAAAGGTCGATCTCAGCTATAATAGGCACAGCAATAGACTGTGAAGCACATTTACGGCAGAGATAGTGCATGACAAGCTCTTCATCAGTAGGGTGAAACCTGAACCCAGGAGGTAAAACTAACTCAGTCGACATTTTTTTTTTTTTTTTTTACCTTCCTAAAACTCTCTCTCTACAAAAATAAATATTTTATTTATTTTTTTCACTTCTTTGGAGTAAGCTTCGAGGGCGCTTGAAACTTAGAACGCAAGGGAGAGAAGGGAATTTATAGGGAAGGAAAGGGAGGCGAAGGGGACACGTGGCGAAATAGGAGGGAGGGAAGGGAGGTTCTAGAAGACACGTGGGCGATAATGTATGTGCGGACTAAGCGAGAGAAGCAGCCGGTACAGGTGGCGACTGAGTAAGTGCGGTGCGTGCGTGTACATTGCCCACAATTTTGTCACTGCTTACGTCAACTATTTTGGACTGGTGTGGGGGTGGAGTCGGTCTGGGACCCACTATCAGTCAGTGACTCTTGGGATTCGCGTTTTAGTCGGCGGGTTGTTTTGTTAGAGATTTTCGCTTTTTGCCTTTTTCTTTTTTTTTTTCAGCGGTGTTCCAGCCGACGGTTTCACGGGGATCGTGGGTACACGTCAGCTCTGCTTGCTGCCGTGTGTTTTCGCTGATGTATTTGCACAAAATTTTATCTTTTAGTTTCACTTTTTTAAGAAAAATATTATATATATATATATATATTGAAGATATTTTTAAAAACGAGAATGAAAAAAAGGCTAATTTTAAGCTAATGCAATATCCTCTAATTACCAAAATAAAAAAAAAAAGGGTAATTTTTGTATAACTTGTGATTGGATATAATTATTGAGATTTTCTATTAGATAAATATTTCTATTAATAAATTTCTTTTTGTCCCTCAAATTTTGGAGAATGGGGCGACGACGTATTATAATAAGTTCTTTATTCACAACATTTTTAAAGTAGCAAACGCGTTTTAAAATTTAATACAAATAAGATATATCCCGTTCAATTAGTTTTTTCTGCCACATCAATTATAACAAAAAACGAACCCCCTCAACAGTTATGGATCTTATGCAATACCTAGGTGCAATGGTACTTTAATAACTTTTTTTTTTTTTTTTTAAGAATCTGTCCAATTGACTTTATAACTTAAGAAAAAGATTTATCAGCCGAAAAAAAAAGTACTTATGTCCGGAGGAAATGAATTTCTCTAAATATAAATCCTTTAATAAGACCACAAAAAGGTCCTTTACTAAAAAAAATAACAAAAAAGTATACAAATGAATTTCTTTAGATATAAAAAGGGGCCAATTTCATGTAGCTTGTGATTTGGATGTAATTATTAAGATTTTATCTCAAATAAGTCTTTCTATTAATAGATTTCTCATTATTCCTCAAACTCCGGAGAATTAGGGCCGGCTAAATGGTAGAGCAATAGATGCGGTTGCCTAAGACTCCAAGTAAAAAAAAGGGCCTCCAAATTTTAACCAATAGGGTTATATATAATCTATAAATAAAATAATATATTTTTATTAAATGAAAAACAAACAAAAAAGTGAGAACAATGCTAAGTCCACAATATTTTTCACAACACTTTTACAACAAATGCTAAGTAGCAGATTGTTACAGCTTGTTATTGATGACAAAAAAATAATTATAGTGGTGTTTTCAAATAGAAAACAAGAACCAACTTAAAACTTAGGATTTGTTGTGAAAAATATTGTGAATGTTGCATTTATAGAAAATAAAATAATAATAAGAGTTGAATTAACAAACTTTTACTAGTTTTCATCTAGGTCTACCATTAACACAACTCTTTTATTTACCACTATCAATCTGCCACATCAACAAGTGTGAAAGTTTTGTCAAATTTTTTGTATCTATAAAATTTCTAAAAAAAAGAAAGAATTCTACGTAGTTCATGTTAATTAGTAATAATTTTGCATCTAAAAGAAAATAATCAATTTTCACCTTTTCACCTTAGGCCCCTAAACACATCAAGCTGCCCCTGTGGAGAATGTTGTGGCACATCATAGTAAGTTTTCTATTCCCAACATTTCGAAAAGAAGACAACACATTTTAGGTTTTAATATTAGTCAAGACATATCACGTTGAATCATTTATTTTTGCCACATCACTTATATCAGGAAACGAATTCCTTCTTCCGTTACGAATCCCGTATAATATCTAGGGTATTGCCCGAGACATAATAGTACTTCAACTACTGATATTGAAAGCTAAAGCCCTTTAATAATAATAATAAAAAAGTTAAAATCTTTTATTTTCTAAAGGGACAAATTTCATGTACTTTGTGATTAGATGTAGCTAATAAGATTTCATATCAGATAAATCCTTCTATGAATGGATTTCTTCTTGTTCCACAAAACTTTGGGAAATGTCGCAGTGTAATATAGTAGGTTCTTTGTTCCCAACATTCCAAAAAGTAATCAACAAGTTAAATGTTAATGTAGTCAAGGCATATGTTGTTGAATCAGATTTTTTCACCATGTCGCGTATGATAGAACACAAACCCCTTCTATTGTTGGGGATCTCGTACAATATTTAGGGTATTTCACGAGATGCAGTAGTACTTCAATGATTGAGATTGAAAGTTAAAGCCTTTTAATTAATTTTTCTATAAAAAGTTAAATAATTAAAAAAAAAATTCTATGATCTAAATTAAAGAGGGGCAGCTTTTGTGTAGTTTGAAATTGGATATAATTATTAAAATTTTCTCTCGTACCAATCTTTATTAATGGAGTCATTTTTGTTCCTCAAACTCCAAGGAATGTCGCAGTGTGTTATAGTAAGTTCTTTGTTCCCTACATTGCGGAAAGTAGACAAGTTAAATTTGAATGTAGTCAAGTCATATCTCTTTGAATCAATTTTTTGCGCCATGTATCGTATAACTGAAAACGAATCCCCTCAAGGAAATTCCTTCAATACTACAAAAAGGGGTTTTTTTTTTTTATTTTTTTATTTAAAAAAAAAAGTAAAAAAAGTAAAACTTAAAAAAAAAAATTTAAGAGCAAAACTTTTTTAATTTATCAACTCACAATCTTAGTAATTTTTTAACTCAAGATCTTAGTCATTGATTGCATGGGATCTCAATTAGAGAAAGTTGTAGACTATTAAAGGAAAAGAAATCTACGACCATAAGATTGAATTTAGTGAGAGGAGAAATGTTTGATTGATAACTAACTTCTTTGATCATGCATATTTAATGAATAAGAGATTGAGGAAAAAAGAAAAGAAATTACATGTGAGAGTGTATGTTATAAATTTTAAAAGTTTATAAAGTAATATATATTTTTTGGGATAAATATCAAGTAAAATATTTGAATCTATATGGATGCTAATCCATCCATTTATTAATAAGAACAACTACGTTTACTATATTTTTACAATACTTTCATAACAAATCTTAGGTAGGTGGTATGTTATTATTAGTTATAATTTGAATTCACAATTAAAATTATTTTTTTACCTACTAGAACACCTTGTCACATAAAATTTGTTGTGAATGCGTTGTGAATTACTTTTTTTTATTAATAGTCTCAATGATTATATAAGATTTCAATTTCTTAAATTTTAAAAGGTGCATTGACCAACTGAACATAGGATAGGAATAGGATAGCAGTAGCTCTAGTTAATAGTTATGCTGCCCTGAATGACTCTCGAATGGGTCACTATCCCAACTATCATATTCGGCAATGTCTGGTGAATTATGGTAGAATGAATTGGCATCATCTACCACAACATATATACGATATAATTGTGCCTACACAGATATGGAATAGTTACCTCATCTTTTTTTGGATGAATGAATAGTTACCTCATCTAACTCTTATGCCGAGCTCACATGCTTTTGATGAAAGAAAATGAAGCACTACAGTTTTATTTATGAAAAGCGAAAAAGACCACTATGCTATATATGCCTAGAATCGTCAAAAAACCTGTACATTTCACATGGTTTTTGGTAAATGCCCTTGATTATAGTAACTAGGTTGTACCCAACCTTAAAAAGTTTATTGTACTCACTCAATTAAAGTTGAGCCAATAACGAGACTCTTTAATGGTTCTTTACCTTTTACTTTCTTCCTTGCTCTCTTTTGATTGATTATCCCCATAGTCGAGTCTGTGTCTCTGTCCTCTCTCTTGAAAACCTAACCCTGGGATGGGAATCATGGGATGGTGTTGTTGTTTTTTATTTTTACAAAATAGTATTTAATTTGGGATAAAATAACTACCCTATCATCTACTTTTCTTTTTTCTTTTTTTCATTTAACGATTTATTCTCAAATATCCACTCTTCACACGTGGAAACCCAGTTTTGTAGTAACTCGTAGACTCGTAGTATCAAATTTCTTATTAAGACCAATCATGGTTTACTTCTTCTTTTTTTTTTTTTTTAGAAGGGTTACTACTTTCTATTAAATGTATTGAAATTTGTTGGAGTCATGTCTTTTTTTTTGCTCATGTCACTGGAGATAATATTCTACATGTAAATTAAAAAAATTTCTTTCTCAACAAATCAGATGGCGGTAATGCCCCATGAGTACTGAATAAATTACTTTCATTAATAAGGAAAGACAACATAATAAAAGTTTCGGTATAAGTGGCTTGAATATCTTTGACAGAATTTAATTTCTCTTCAAACTAGTCTAAGGAGATACTCTTTAATTTTTTAAAAATTAAAAGTTCATTAACATTTCTTACCGTTTTCTCAAAAAAAAAAAATCATTAAAACGTTCATACAAATTTTGGTCACAATATATAAAAGAAAAATCTTTGTCCACAATTCATATATGAAAATGGACACCGTCTCCCTTCAAATCATATGGGTTTATTTGAAAATGTACACATTTTATGAAAAAAGAAATAAAAATAAACTATTTAAAATGTTCACAAACTTTTTTTTTTTTAATCACCCGTTATGTTTATATTAATTGTATTGTCAATATCTTTTTATAATAAATGCAATTGAAAAGGAACTCGGTAAAGTGTAAAATAAATCTTTTTACATATTTTTTTTTTTTTTTTTTTTTGGTAATGGACAAAAAATTTGGAATATTAAAATCCTCTCTATTTAAAAATTGATTTATTTTATAGTTTAGATTAAATATTAGGTTAAAGTGCAAATTATACTCCTAAAGTTAGGGAGTTTTTGGATTTTTCACACTAATGACTTGTTTGGATGGAGGGGGGAGTGGAGGGGAGTAGAATAGTGTTGGCTAAAAATAAGCTAATTTTGTGCTAAATTTACTCTACTCCCCCTCCCTCCCCCTTAATCCAAACAGACCATAAAACTTTAAACTTTTGATTTTATACCCTAAAATTATATTTTGTTTGCATTAGTAACCAATTTGTCCATATTTTTTTATTAAGTGTCACATAAGCTTTCAATTGGACGAACTAAATATGTGTGTTAAGTTTATGCAACACTTAACTGAAAATATCGATGGAGGGATCGCAAATACAAACAAAATATAAGTTTAAAAGGTAAAATTCAAATTCTGAAATTTTAGGATGTAAAATCTAAGAATTCTCTAACTTGAGGGATGTAATTTAAATATTATAAATCTAAAATTGTACCAATGACATATCATTGAAAAAATTTCAATAACATTCTCTAGTCTCTACATTGTTGAACTTAGTTTTTTTTATTATTGTTATTTTATTTTTATTCTATAAATTGATAGTTAAAAATAAGAGATTTAAAATTTAAATATTTTCATTGAAAACAAAAAGAAATGTGAATCAATTAAGCTACAAAAACTTTTGAGTAGTAAAGTTTGGTTGAGACCGCTAATCACACGAAACATTCTTTCAAAAGCACAAAACATATTTTTCTCTTTTCTTTATGCACACACATGTTTTATGTCGTCCGTTACGAAGTGTGAACACTACACAATATTTCTGCCCAATCAAATGACATTACTGCCTTCTGGTGCTCCTTTGACCTGTAAATATAATAACTAGATATATATGGAAAAAACTAGATATATATGGAAAAAAGGAAGAAGCTGTCAATGGCTTGCGTGGATAAGGATAAAGGAAAGCACTAGGCAAGTGCTTAGAAGTTAGAACGATGAAACCGCCAACTCTGCACACTACTGTCACGCTTAACCTTTTCTAATCTTTCCTAAATTTTCTATAATTTTTCATCTATCCTAGACAAACTCGACAATTTTTCTATATGACAGACTGTATGTCTGTGATTTGAAAAACTTTTATATGTATTGGCCTATGAAATATCGTATCTTATCATTATTGACAGTCTGTAATTTTCACATAAATTTATAATTTTTTTTTAATAATTACAATTCATGGCATTAAAAATTGTGACAAAAATTATATTTTTTGTTGTAGTGCTAAATTCTTAAGAATTTTATGTCGTCAAGAAATTAAGAAGGGATTTACTAACGTATACCCTTAGCGCACATATTAGTAAACTATTTTAAGAAACTTTTTATGGAAAAACAAAAAAATAATTAGTTATTTTGACAATTTTTTATATTTTTTATAAATTTTTTTTCAATATGAATGATTAATGTATACTCTAAAGACACACATTATTAAAGACACACATTATCGACACCCAATTAAGAATACGCACTGCTGAAACTGAAAATTAATTAAACAAGTGCGTGGACTTATTGTCTATTCGAATATATCAGTTCAGGGCCGTTACAAGTTACAAGCATGATTGTCTGTAATCTACGGTCAAAATATTCTAATTAGCACGACAAGCCAATCAGGTTGTGACACGTCATTGGATTCCCAAGAGAGTTAGAGCTAAATTTCTGGATTGATACTATTTACGTCACCCGTGACATGTAAATGGTCCTAGGCTTTCTGTTGAGCTCACTCGTGTACAAGAAGACACAAAAGTGGCCCACACGAGTCGCAATGGATGACCTAATCCGGACTCTTTGCTTGGTAAGTAATGACTAGAATGCCCTCTTTGCTTCTTTCGAAAATATGCCTAATAAATAATTGCCATTATTTTTGGGTCTTACTTTACTTTGTCACAATGTGATTGGTCAATATAATAAATATGATGGGTCTAAATTAGTGGACCCAAATTAATGTTTGAATTTAATATGCAATGATTTATTTGTTTGAGTAATAAGTAATAATTTCTTTAGAGAATGGAAATACGAGGGTTTGTGGTCTTAACAAGAAGTCAATGAGTAGACGATTGAGATCAGCCGTGAGGTGTGTTTGCGAGGGATGGTCAAAAGATGATGCATTACATGTTAGAATAGATTTAATGTTAGCTTCTAATTAGTGCCATTTTGACAAAATTGTTATTGGTTATTATTATTATTATTATTATTTTTTATTTTAGCCTAAATCACTTTCTAGTTTCTACACGGGAGACGTTTGGGTTAGGGAGTTATAAAAAAGAAAAAAGAAAAAAAAAAAAAGGAGAGGTTTGGAGTTGGTCATAATAATTTTCAGAGTACAAAATTTGTGAGTATGATATTGATGTTATAAGCTATTCAATTGTGAAATAAGTAGTTTGTCTTATAGTTTAACTAGCATCTTTTAATGTTTTTAAAGAAGATATCTAATGCTCAAATTCTATTTCTCTTATTATAATTATTGAATTATATAAATAAAAAAAAGGCATGTTTGTTGCCACTCTCTGCAATCAAAAAAAAAAAAAAAAAAGAATAATACTTACATTCATTGATTCGAATTTGTACAAATGAGCTATAATATATATATATATATATATATATATATATATATAAAACGGAGCACTGAAAATAAGTTAATGGTTTGTAACAAACCAAACAAACTCTAATTACCTATAATAATTGCACTAACCATTTTTTTTTTTTTTTGGTGAGACACTAACCAATTATTTAATAACGAGTGTATACAAATATTACATGAGAGACATGAGAGTTTAATTGAGAAGATCAATAAATAAACAATTATGGTACTAATATGTATACGTTAACTAATCTAGCTGTTCTAACAGTGTCAACAGCTAGTAACAAATAAATCTAACAAAATTTAACTATCTACACAAACCAAATAATTAATGACAAGTGTACATGAAATATCAGGCGAAAGACGTGATTAGTGTTTAATTGAGAAGATCAATATGTAAACAACCTGCAGTTCCTGAAACTTGTTGTAAGCCACCAGTCCTCTGTACGTATATATATGCTACATGTTGTTTCTCCTTTCTTATCAAAGTTGATTCTCAACAAATGTAAATGATTGATTTCTATGATATATATATATATATATATATATATTTGTATAAACATGTGAGTGATTTCTTGTGATGACCTCACATATATGGTTAAAAGACTGTTTAGGGTTGATTTTGATATAATTTATGAGTCATAAGTATAGTGTTTTAAAGTTTTTCTGTTTTTAATTAAAATTATAATTTTTACTTAATTTTTTTTAGGCAAAATAAATCAATATAAAAATAATTATCCCAAACTCTGTGGTATACATCTAGACTCCCCAAAAATCATAATTTAAAGGAGGTTAAGAGTTTAAATAACCTAGAAGCTTTTAATCACTTGTTAGATGATTTTCATCGCATATATATATATATATATTAAAATGGAAAACACGTCACCTCACTTTGGTTAGTAGTACCTTTCTGCCATTTTGAATGCATACTTATCTGGAAAATTATTCCCCTTCTTTTCTCTGGTTTCTCAAAAAAAAAAAAACTGTTATTCTCCGAAATTTCCCTTTTCACACTTATATGTGGTAGGAAAACATTGATATGAATATTTTTATTATTATTATATTTATTTTTGGTAATAGGGAATTTTATTAAAAGACTAAAGATTAACAAGCATGTAATTAACAAGCATGTCATTAAAGCACTTGTTTAGGTACAAACCAGAAATATCAAAATCAACAAAGGTCTCTTAGTCCATAGAAGGATTATCATATACAATAAAGTCCACATATTGATAAGTTCCCATTCTTGGTAAGCCGTCGGCACACCTATTAGCTTCTCTGTAACAGTGGTTAAACCGAATCTAGAAAATCAGGGAAGCCAATTGCCTACAAATTAATCATCCAATATTTTTATTATTCTGGCACTTGGCAAGTGGCTTTTAGGCCAAGTGGTACTCTCACTCTATTTGTTGGTAAAATTTAATGCTTTGTCTTCACCTAGGTAAAAAAAAAAGGGTAAGTGAGTCAAAACAAAGTTTTTATGATTTAAGGGAAAAAAGATTTTGAAAGGATTACCAAATACCCTACCCCATTATTTTATTCTTCACGAGTATGCACAACATTAAAGTTAAACCAAGGAATCAAATTACTCTATCAAGATCCTAAACCATTTTAATACTATATCCATAATAACTTATTATTATTTTATGTAACATTATTCAAACTTTACCATCGATCAGGTGGAGCATCTGGTAATAATATTTTATAAGATAATTAAGAGACTCATGATACACTTTTAAAAAGGAGCAAAACCAGCAGGACTCTTTTTGGGTGGTGTGTGAAACCATAAGAATGTGGGCGGAATAAGATCGATCACAAGTCCTCAATAACCCTATCCCAGAAAAAGGCTTTTGTGGGTTTGGTATGACTTTCTTCTAAAACTTATGCATAGAAATCTGTCTAGATGAATTGAACTTTTACTTTTCATTTTTCTCTATAATTAAAACGTACGCTAGGGGCGGCACTAATGGAGTTCGTAATATAGCCGCCAATTCGTCCAAATTTTGTTTTCAGACTTTTCTACGCATTCTAAAATAATGGTTAAAGGTTTTAACAAATCAGTCCAAACTTGCTGAATATATATAATGAATAATGGTGGGATAAAGTTGTTTAATCATTTCACTTTTACAATGCGAGGAATTTTGTAAATAATAATTCAACTATATATTTTTAGCCATCCCTGTATCGATCATAGCCCTTCTCTACTTTTTACATAAACCAATTATACTAATTATTTTGTTTTGTCGTTATAAGACAAAATCTGTGTCCCGCATGCACTAACACAAAAAGACATGTACCCACTAGCATGTTTTTGTTATATTTTATATATGTGGGTGAGTGAGAAGTACAAAACAATATGTTTTTTAATTATAATTTGAAGTTTTTTTTTTTTTTTTAATTGTTTGATATATAAGTATAATTATTATTTTTAATAAATAGATACTATAAGATTTAAAGTTTATTACACTCACTTCGTGATAACTGCTCTTTACCATTACAGTAAGATATAATGATTTTTTTTAGATAGGATTTAAAGGGTTTCGCTTTACATTCTCTTTTCGTTTTAATGAAAAACTGTCACATTATCTACTAACTAAATAAAATGTGGAGATTAAAATTCACTACTACTTATTATTATATATTTAAAATAAAAGGACATGTCTAGTTAAAAAAGTACTAAAGATAATCACAGTAGATATAATGATTTTTTTTAGATAGGATTTAAAGGGTTTGGCTTTACCTTCTCCTTTTGTTTTAATGAGAAACTGCCACATCATTCACTAACTAAATAAAAAGTAGAGATTGAAACTCACTACCACTTGTCATTGTATATTTAAAATAAGGAAAATGCTAACGAGTGCCTTAAGGGCACTGATTAATAATCCATTTAAAGAAAGTTTTTATGGGAAATGAAAAAAAAATAATTAATATTTTGACAGCTTTTTTCATTTCCTATAAAAGTGGTATTAAAACTTTCTTAAAATGGATTATTAATGAGTGTCCTAAGGGCATTCGTTAGCATGACCCTTAAAATAAAAGGACATATCCAATTAAAAAAGTACTAAAAATAAGTCAAACCTGGATTCAAACACGTTACTTATCGATAACCAAAACTTACTTTTACTAGTTAGTAAAAGAAATCCACATATATAAATATTCTCTAAAAAAAGTTGAGATTAAGTAAAAATGTTTTTAAATACAATATATAAGATTTAAAATTTATGAAATTCATTTCATGATGATAATTATTTTTTATTATCAAACTAAAACACAAATGAATTTTTTTTTTTTATTTAATTTATAGAGAAAAGGCTTTTAAGTGTCCATGGATGTTTTGTTTGTCTGTATATACTATAAAGGATGGCCTAAAAGTTTGGTGTTAGGGAATTAAAATTATCTTCTTACAAGGAAAAAAAAAAGCTAGCATTAGGATGACTTTGTCTCTTTCTTTTCTCGTTTTACATTGAAATTTCTCCTTTTTCCTTTTTTTTAGTGATTTCTTTTCCATAAGCTGTTGTGGACAGCAACCCTAAAAGCTCAATTAGCGTGTTAACTGTTAAAGCATGCCTTCAAAAAATGGAATATAGTGCTTTCCCAGTATCTAAAATATATTTTTTAAAAATTATGAAAGGAGTACAATAGACATGATACTCGTGGTTTGTGTTTTTTCTTTTTCTTTTTTTAACAAATTAATATAAATAATACTAACCTATAAGATCAATGCTGAGCGTGTGTATAGCACGAACTTTGTCATTTCCAAACCTACTCTAAGACCTAGGGCAGGTGTATCCTAAAGGTGGCATGATGAATTTTTTTGTTAAATTTTAGTTCCAAAATCGTAAAAGATACGTTAGAGGAAGAAATTTCTTCTTTTTTTTTTTTTATTTATGGGAAGGAAGAAATTTCTTGGTTAGTAGATGTTCTGTTGTTTGTGTTTTCATAGTAATAATACAAGTTAATTAAAATTTGAAATATTATGACAAATGAAGAGAAGACTAGATAAATGAAAAGTATAAGGATAAAATACCTAATGGAATATATCTTTTATGGGTCCGGTTAGGCATTTGTTAGTGGACCATTTTAGGAAATTATTGATATATATCACTTTTATTCAAAATATAAAAAGTGTTAAAAAAAATCTGTTGCTTTTTTTTTTCCATAAAAAATTCCTAATTTTTTTTAAACCACCCATTAGGGCATCCATTAACTTTATATATATATAAATTTTATTATAAACTTCTTATTTTATTGTTAAATGAATAGTTTAATTTTTTTTTTTTGAGAAACAAACACACACACACATAAGGGAAAGGGAAATGAGTTTTAATACAAAGGCACATCACAACTGCACTCAAAAGTCATGATAACTTTTAAGGGAGTGTGTGACAAATTATACTATACACAACACACTCTCTTGAATAGTTTAAATTTTGTCGCATCATTATATACTTAAATAGATAGTGATTAACTCTATATTTTAACATATATTTAATCATTGATGATGTGACAAATTCTAATCACTAATGTTGTAAAGAATGGTTGTAATCTAAGAATTTTAGGATGGAATTATCCTAAAAAGATTCACAATAAAAAATTAACTATTAATTAATCACATGTTTACTTTGAGTTTGAATTTCAAGATGAATATCAAATCGGATTTAGGGTGAGTTTGGTTCAGCTTTTTATAAAAGTGTATAATGAAAAAGTGGAGTTTTTAAAAAGTCCATAATGAAAAAGCTGAGTTTCAAAAAGCTGAGTGTTTGGTAAAGCTGTTAGAAAGTGCTTTTTGAAAAAGTTGAGTGTTTGGCTAGCACTTATAAAAGTGGCTGTTTGAAGGGTAAATTACCAAAAAGGACAATGTATTATAAGGGAGTTTATTTCATACCTTTTTTTTTTTTTTTTTTAATGTGAGTTTATTTCATACTTAATTAAAAATCAACTACGTCATATACTTACTAAATAAATATATTATTGGTATTATTCTAATAATGTTTGGGCAATTTTTCTTTTTTAGTGTCATAATTATTTGTTATTACCATTAACGACTTTTTATTAATATTAATTAAATCTAAATAATTTTCATCATCATGAAGCACAACATGAAAATGTAAAAAGATGATAAAATATACGCCAATAATCCAAATTTAAATTGTACTACATAAAAATGTAAAAACATATAAAATACATATCAATAACCCAATTTTAAATTGTACAACACAAAAATGTAAAAAAGACAATAAAATACATACCAATAATCCAAGTTTAAATTGTACTACATGATATTATAAATAAATAAATAAAAAAGACAACTAATTCGTGAGGGAGCTGCGCAGAGAGAGATGAAGATGAGAGAGCAATTTCTCTGAAGGGTAAGACAGATGTGTGGGCTGCGTGTGTGAAGATTCTGAAGTGTAACCCTTGCCCTATAGTCAAGGGCAGTTTTGTAACTTCACGAGCCCAGCGGATATAAAAATAAAAGCCGAGTCCCAGCTTTTCAATTATGGAGCAAAAGGCATTCATTTCCAAAACGCGCAAGATGTGAAGGAATGTAAAAGCCAACTTTCAGAAAAAGTTGGCTTTACTCTCACCAAACGCAAATATAGAGCTAGCATTTTATAAAAGCCAACTTTTAGGCTTAGAAAGTTCAACCAAACGGGCACTTAGTGAGCTTTACGACCAACACAAACTTAATAGTAAGGGTTTGAGAATTTAAAGGGGTTTATGGTTTGAGAATGGTATAGATTTACACTTTACATCTTAGATGTTCAAAATTAACCAGCTTGATTGTGCATTTAAATTACTAAAATAAGCTATAGTTTAATTTTACGAACACCAAAAACTAGTGTTTCTATAACAAAAATATGGGTGCTTTTTTATGGTCTCTTAAAAAAACTACACAAACTTAGATTTTCTATATCATAATTCATAATTCCAATCTGACCCATTTGACTCAAACCATGGTAAGATAAACAAAGGATTTAGGAGGAGTTTTGTTTTTTAAATATAAATGGGATTAAATTCCTAAAATTCAATAGGTTTGGAATGGGTTTGCTTTGTAAAAGATGCTTAAAGGGTTTGGATTTTGAAAGACTTTTTCAATCCCAAACTCAACTTATTGTAATTCCTAAAATTAAGTATATTTTCCAACACTCCCTTTAAATTGTGCGTGAAATCTTTGACAAAAAGTGTAACTAACAAAATTGAATTGGAACTTAGAAATTCCCAAATAGCTCCACTAATTTTTTTTTAGCCCCACATATTTTACTTAAGTACATTTGGTAGATTGTAATAGACATTGTAATGTAATATTTTTTCCTATGGTTTAACTATTCAGTAGTTTGATTATGTTTTTATTACAGGTAATAGTAATTCATTATGAATAACTATTCTTTAAAATGAGAAATAACTATTCATCTCTAAAAGGGTTGTAATAGCTATTTCTTAGTATGTGTAATGTAATTTCTAAAATTAGTATATTTCCAAATAAAGAAACATTCCATATGCACATAACAATTATAAAAATAAAAAAATCATAAAAAATAAGAAATCTCTCTTTCAAATAGAAAAAAATATTATTTTTTATGAAATATAATTATATGAATAAGATATTTCCTAAAATATATCTTAAATTTGATTTAAAATGCTTTCATTCTATTATCTGTAGGGTTCTATTACTGTGTTGTAACCAAACAAATAAATAGTAATAAGTATTACATTACAATATCTTGTATTCCTTGTAATACATATTCCTATTCCTATGTAATTACCATTATGGTCTACCAAACGTGTCATTAGAATATCCACGTTGGGCAAGGCAAAGTTTTAGAAAATCTTTATTTTTTGAAAAAAAGAAAGAAAAGAAAATCATTGAAAATAGAAAATAGAAAATAGAAAATTAGGTGAGATCCAAGTACATGGAGGGTCTACTACAAACACTTTTTTTTTTTTTTTATTCGATGGTTACAACAATAAGAGAGAGGGGATTTGGACTCTGATTGTTCTCATAAAATAGGAGGTTATGCCATTGAGCTGCAAAACTTTTGGCTATACTTAGTGGCAGCTCCAAGAACTTTTTTTAGAGAATCAATAAAAAGATAAATCTTGAGTAATAGAAGAATCTTGCAGTCAACATGATTTTCTTATTACAAAATTTGTCTCTAGTATTAGGAAGAAAATAAAAGATAAACTATAAGTTCATTTGGTATATTGTTTCTTAATATAATAAATATACTAATTATGGTTGCTAAGATTAAATCATAGAAATAATCAATCATTTTTAAATACAATACCACCATGTTTTTTTTGGTGTGGTGGTCACTTTACAAGTATAAGTTCTTGGGGGGTAGAGAGGCAAATGTCGGGGTTCCAGTCTCTAAGAGAGAATTTCACACAAATACACATAGATTAAACTAAAGTATGATTTCTATTTCAGATTAAAAAAAAAAATATATATATATATAATAAAGATATTAATTATTGTTGTATAGTGAACTTTAATTATTATTGCTTAGAATATTTTTATCAATTAGTTTATGTCTTTACTTTGTACAATTCTTTTATTTAACAATTTAACTCAACTTTGACAACTATTGGTCTTTATAATTTTTTTTTTTTTTTTTTACATTTGTTTTTGTCTTCACTCAATCACCCTCTTATCCCATGTTCCCTTTTTTTTTTTTTTTTTTAAGAATCATCCATTGTTTAATTTTTTTTTAATTGTCTTTTAGTGTTAACATTTGTTAACTACTGACAGACCTATGCCCGCAATCCTCACTTAACAAATAACAAATTAAAAATAAATTCAAATTTAGCCACTTTACTCACAAATTCGGTCAAATATATAAATTAATTGTAACTTTATTTGCAAGTATAAATTATTAAAAGAATTATATTCAAGCTTATTTTAGTTAGACAAAAAAAAAAAAGGTCAAGGTCTTCAATTTTTTATTTTTGGGGGTCAATTATATGTGTGTATTTGCTAACCAAAGCTAACATTACTCAAAAATAATAATAATAATAATAATAATAATACATATACTATAAGAAAACAAAACAAAAAGAGACAAAAATTAACCAAGATACAAGCTATTGAAAAGCGCTAAAAGATATTTAATTGAAAAAAAAAAAAAAGGGTAACCTCTTAAGTTAAGAAGTTACTTTCTTTTTTTTAACCACTCACTGTTACATGCATCCACATTGAGCTCAATTTTTTTTTTTTTTTTTTTTTTTACATTCTATTAAAATATTATTTTCTTACTTTTATTTTTTAAGAAAAATATTTTTCTCTTTTCATTTCCTCATTTCCCTCTCCTGCTTTATCGATGAACATCACGCCGAACTTTGCCGCCCACACAACCACTATACTCCATGCCGACATTTGTGCATAGCTCATTGCTAGTGATGAATATATACAGTCATTAAATGGAAAATATAGGTTTAAAATAGGGTTGAAAATGAGAAAAACATGTTTAATACTATTGTCATAAATTACTAACTACTTCCCTAAAAACCAAAAACCTAAACCGACGAAAATAATCACCTATTATTTAGATTCTTAATTTTCAACTCGCACTAGCACAGTAGCATGAGTTGGTCAATGTTTCTTCCTAATTTTGTATATATATATGATGTCCTCTCTTGAGAGTTGAGAGACCTTTTATTATTATTATTATTATTATTAAACTGTTGTAGATTAGGGACCACGCAAGCACTCACAACCGGCATTCCCCATTAATGCCGTTTATTGCTCTTTCAGCTTTCTTGCCTCCAAAGAAATAGTAGGGCGTTTTTGTCCTGTTGTCTAATCTAACATCTAATCACCTAATTGAAATAGTTAACTTATAAAATCTGGTTATTATGGTTTCATTTTTGTTTGGTGCATACAATATTACTAGCTAATACAGGAGAACACACAAGACATATGCATATCTAAGAGCATTCCCATCTTGGAGTGCAAATCCCATTAAAATGCAAAATGTATTTTTAAATACACAAAAACAAACAAAATCATCCTATAGTTGGGATGTAAAATGCAAAAAAAATTTACAATTATCTGTAGCAACACCTATTTCTTTTTCTTTTTTTCCTTCTATTTTTTTTACTCTCTCTCTCTCTCTCTCTCTCTCTCCATGCATCATTTTCTTTTCTTCTTTCTATTTCAATTTTATCAGATGAAAAGCAATCCTAATTCGGCCTAGGATTTCAAGATTTCATTTACTTTCTTATATTCTTTAGATCATGGACATTTAGATTGTGATTGTGTCTTATTGTTTAGGTCAAACTCATTGTAAGCAATACTGAACCTTTTTATGATTCTTTTTATTTCTGCATCGTTTTTTCCATTCAAATGTTATAGACAAATCAAGCAATAATAAGTAATATACACTGCACAATCATAATATATACAGAACTAGGCAGTCCTAGCTATCTTAGGTGGTACAACTTCAGTGCCACATATTGGACATGTCTTTCTAATTTGAAGCCATTTGCTTATACACTCTGAATGATAAGGATGTTCACAAGGAAGAGAAAACAAGGCTTCACCTTCTTCATACTCAACTTGACAAATAACACATCGATCAATGTTGGTTTTGCTATCAACAGACTGACATTTACATGGGTGTAAGCATGTAGGAATCTCGCTTATTGCTAGTCCTTTCTTCTCTTCTCCTATGAACTCTCCCAGTGCAATCATCTCCTCATAAGATAGTGCATCCGGATTGAATTCTTCTAAATCATACATATCATCATCGCTGCTGGTGCCTTCTCCTTCCGGAACCTGATCAAGTTCGGCTTCCAATTCGTACCTGTCAATGAATTCTTGATCACCATCATAAGAATCACCATAATCACTTTCTTCATCTTCTAATTCTTCTTCGCTTTCACTTTCAATGGTTTCGAGCATTGTGAAGGCCCTCTCTTGTTCTTGCAAAGTAATTGCTAGAGCCAAATCAGAGGCAACTTGTTCGAGTTGGGTGAACGGGGTTCTCTGAGAGGATTGTTTACTCTCCTGAGTCCCTTCCTGTTTATCCATTGAAGGCTTAATCGATCAATTTCTTTCAGTAGAGTACCAAAAAAAATGAACCATTGATTGGGTTATATGAAGAGAAAAAGGTTGCATAATATTAGAGGTTTCTTTGGAGAGATAATAGCTTCCATGACAAGTAATGGGGAAAGACATCTCTTTGGATATCAATATTCCAGATTCCTAAATCGTAGTTACATTTTAATTCCTAGCCGAAATGGGGTTTGAGCTTTCTTTATGAAGACGGCAATTAAACAATCATGTTAAGCAATAGAAGAACATCTCCGTCAAGTTACTGCCTACCTTATTCCAAAATTCAAGTTCTTAACCAAAATTTGTAGCCACTTCTTGCCTCACATATGGGCAATCCACCAGTCCAACCATGTATCGAGGCATGCATAACATATTGCTGATAGTACTTTTTTGTGCTATACTACACGGTTCTATAAAAAGAATTATTCAAATACTAATACCCGAAGCACAAAACGTATGGAACTCAAGGTTCAGGGAAAAGAAGAGAAACGTGTTTTTTTTTTTTTTGTAAATCCCTGATAATGTGTTATGGAAGCTTACTCAGTAAGACCAAAGCCCAACTCCAAAGCAACCGTAATGAAATGGCTATTTAGGCCCAAAGGAACACAGACCATTAAATTGCTGGAAGAGACAAAATTAAATAAGATGGACTAGTGTAAAATTCTGGTCCTTATAGATCCAATTACTAATTAGGCCTTATACCTGAAGATCCCAACGAAGGCCTACTAGAATGGATGCATCAAAAACAAAAAGAGATACTTGTAACCAATGTGGGAGTCAAAGAAGAAAATCATTGGAAACAGACCAACATATTATGCATTAGCAAGATGTACAAATCTCTTTGTGTGTTACAAATAATTCTCAGGCCTAATGCTTAAATCCGAAGTAACAGTAGATAACCGGAGTTCTGTGACTCAACAATTACTAGAAGATAAAAAATTAATGGTACATCATGAAGTGAAGTTTCAATAGAAAACAGGAGGCTATAGTCCTTTTCACTTCAGCCCGGGAACTGTTGTGTACAAGTTTAAATTAGTGTGACTCATTTCATGCAATAGAGATTAAATTCTCAAATTTGAGTGAAATCAACAGTGTTAAAAAAGGTCATTGAATTGAATGCAAAGAACTCTATTTCCCACCTCAAACTCAACTCAACAGTCTCAGCCATTTAAGATTTTCTCGTATATCTTTTATAACAATCACTATTCAGATTCTTCTAATAATAATTCAATAGGATATCCTTCTTTTCCTTTTTGCTTTTCGGGATACAAAATATGTTGACAAATTCATGAAATTCTATTTTGCTTTTGTTACGTACTGATCTTTTCATATTCTCAGGAACATCTTTTTGCCTAATCGTGTGTTGCTTTAGTCAAGAAAAAAAAATGTGCATTGTGGGGACAAACCAATTAACTTTAGAAAAGGGAGCTACAACCAAAGACTAGACTTAAAAGGGGCTCACCAAGAAAATGTAAAGTAGAATTACTTTCATGTTATCTTTTGATACAAGTATCACCTCTATTGAATTGATTTCCAAATTTCCTCCATTCAATTTTTTCTACCTTCGCCGATGTTTAACCACCCCTCCCCTATAGTTTCTCCCTTTATGTGCAAACCTTGATGTCCGAGTTACCCTAATGTCATGAACTGTGCTACCATGATTCCTATGCTTAATATGATTTCTTCTGCCACTATGAATTGAAGCCCTACTAATATCTACTCGTATACGATGATTTCTTGGCCGCATAGACTTCCTCAAGCGAGCACCTCTATAATCCTTCCATTTGTGAGATACTGATCTACTCTTTTCCATGCGTCTAGGAACATGATTTGAAAAGCTTTCATCGTCATATTCTTCTTCACTAGTATCATACTCATCATCACCTGCATCGAACTCTTCTTCAATGTCTCTTCTGTGTTTTCTTCGTACCCTTTTGAGCTTACGAAGCTTAACACACAAGAAAATGCAACAATACTCCCATGCATGGAACCAGGAAGCAACACATGCCCATACTATTCTGAAAAGGCTTTGACAGATACACTCACAAATGCCCAGTTTTTGTAACAGATAGAAGAATAAGAGAACTGCAATCATCAAAGGACAACAAAAAATCCAATTTCAGATATATCTCAAAAATTAAGCCTATCCCTTTATTTCATTCATCAAGTTATTTAATTAATTCTTCTTTATAATTAGAATTGAAACTAAGACTTTACTACTAGAGAGGAAAATGATTTAGTAATTGAGCGGAAAATGATCATCATCATTTGAGAAACGGAGATTCATTTCATAGTTCAGATTAAATATTATAAATCTAAAAATATATTCAATACTACATCATTTATAATTTTAAATGATGTGGCGCTCTATAGTCTATACATTGTTAGATATACTGCATAAAATCTTAACTGTGAAATGGGACTCTCTCCATTTTAAGTGAAATAAAGAGATCCTGTTCAAGTGTTCATGGCTTCTGTCATGTGTCTTGTGCGCACATGACAGGAGCCAAAACCTTAGTAAAGCAGCAGAACTGGTTGACTGATACAGATTACAGTATATTTATTATACACAGTTTAGCCAGAGATTCTAGAGTAACCTTCTCAGTGTTAGAGATATATTAGCCTATTAGTATAAGCCCAAGTCTAATTCTATTTTGTGTGCAAGCCAAGTCTCCTACTTGTACTAGAAGTCTATTAGTCTAGGGTTTAGTCTACTATATATACACATGTTATGATTCATTGTAACACAGGATTTATACTACACTATAATATATTATTGATGTAGCCCTTTAGGATTTCCTCTGTGGATGTAAGCCATTAGGCTGAACCACGTAACCTTCGTGTGTTATGGTGTTCTATACTTTATGCTTTCGCTTCTGCATCCATACTAGCATATTCAACATGGTGTATCAATGCTAATATTTAACATGGTATCAGAGCCACCTTCTTGTGACCATGGTTTTCTGTCTTTGCGGTATATTTAAGAGCAATCTTTGTCTTCCTTGGTGTTTTTTTTTTTTTCGCTGCGTTCATCTTCTTTGGCTTCCTACTGCTGCCGTCAAAACTCTCTGGTATAGTCATGCCATCGTTAGAAGTTACATCAACACTGCAAAACCATTGCCTTCCTCAAACTACCGTAACAGAGCCAAACTTCATTCAAAGAATCTTCTCAACCTTATCAAATCTCAAAATTTCATCAAACTTCCATCTTGAGTTTGAGAGGGGGTGTTAGAGATATATTAGCCCATTAGTATAAGCCCAAGCCTAATTCTACTTTGTGTGCAAGTCAAGTCTCCTACTTGTACTAGAAGTCTATTAGTTTAGGGTTTAGTCTACTATATATACACATGTTATGATTCATTGTAACACAGGATTTATACTACACTATAATATATTATTGATGTAGCCCTTTAGGGTTTCCTCTGTGGATGTAAGCCGTTAGGCTGAACCACGTAACCCTCGTGTGTTATTGTGTTCTATATTTTATACTTTCGCTTCTGCATCCATATTAGCATATTCAACATAGTGTATCAATGCTAATATTTAACACTCAGCAAACAAACTCACCAATGTAGACCAGAACCAATACCATGGCCATCTTCAGCAGATTGGCAACGCAGAAATTTTCGATGAAACAGATAAAATCCCATGTTGATTGGCACACTGAACTGAAAAAAATCCAAACCCTATGATTCAATAACAGTGGCGTATTTGTGAGAAATACTCAAAACATTTCATAACAAGCCTCTGTAATGTACCCTCCATAACTTAATATTAAATCAAGAATTGGATAAAGAATCTTGTGCTAAGACTCAAATTGGGCATGACATTATATATGAAATAATTAAACTGACAAATGTGTTTACCTGCAAGATTTTCCTTCAAAGAAATCAAGTGGGGAGCCAAAAAGGTCGCTAAAGACTTTGCCAAACCCGGAAAAAAATGAACTGATAATGTTCCCCATCAAGTCATGTAACAGATTTGTTGCTAGAGATGTACAGAGAAAAATAAAGCCTTATCTTTCACTGCCACTGCATAAAATAATCAGAATAATAATAATGATAAGAATTCCTTGTCTATGCTTAATTTTAAAAAGGATAAAGCACATACGAAACTGAATAAATACAATGCTAATATGTCAAAACGTAGTTAGTATGCAAATTAAATCGTTCTTATTGAATAATTTGGATGAGTATCTCTTTAGTACCTTAAAAATGAAAATGTGGGTTTTTGTTTATTACAAAAACTGATTACTCTTTGAGGTGTGAAATGAGAGAATTGAAATGTCTGGTGTTGTAGAGTTATGTCAAGTCGGAAGTCTGAACCAAACATCTCATAAGGCAAAATTCCCTGCCAATTTGGACTGAAAAGCGATATGAAGATGATGGTGATGATGATAAACAGATAAAGACGAAGGTAGGAGAGCGGAGAGAAAAAATTCACGAAACAGTTTGAAAATAATGCCGTCTAGACATTCACAGTATATAACTGCCGTTCAAAATCTCACGCCATCCTTGGGGTCTCAGTGTCAAATGCACTGTCTAATTAATTAATTTATTTATATTCTTAAAATGTACGTGAAAATAACCACCCCCCCCCCCACACACACACACATAAATGAGAAAATATAGTTTTTATTTGAGAATATATAGTCTCACTTTGAAATTTGAACCAGTTTTTTACATAAAAAATTATCAAACTAAAATACTTTCTTGATTGGCCTAATTTTATGGTTTGTGAAACAGTTATGGCAACGGGGTGTAGCAGGGAGAGGCTGGAAGATGGGTGCTCTATTCCTGTCTTGACCCCTCTTCAAGATGGGAGAGAGTAGGTCAGATTCGAAATAATGAGATGATTTTAACATTGATGAGATAAAGATGAAACATATAAGAAAAAAAAGTGATCGTGAGAGTACTTTAAAGAAAAATTATAATAAAAAAGACAAATACCTTAGAGAATGTGATGGTAATTTTATATATAAACCATTAAATTATATGTATAAATAATTTAAATGTATACTAAATAAGATATGTATATTTACATTCAAAACGGGTCAAAACAACCAAAATCCGTCCCTATCCCATCACCTCTTTAAAGTGGGAAAAATCTACACAATAGTAATAAATATTCGATTTTAAGGCCATATTAACTTATTTGGACTTGAGGCCATCTAATTTCCTCCTAAACAAGACAATAGTAAGATATGTAGTCCAAAGAGGAAAAAAAGAAAAAGAAAAAAAAGAGAAAGGTTTCACGTGGAAAAGAAAATAGTAGATATAATTTCTTAGCGGTAGTACATTAGGTTTTCTAATTAAATTCAAACATATGTATTTATTAAATAAATATATACATAATTGTATTGTTGAATAAAGTACAAACAATATTAAAATTTTATATTTTAAAATCAATTAAATTCAAATGCAAGTATGTGTTTTTTTCTAACCAATTCTTTTGTAAATAAGAATGGGAGTTCTAAAGAGACCCACACACGAACGGAAAAATAATTTTCTGAAAATTGTTTTCATTTTTTTTTTTTTTTTGCTAAATGAAAATTGAAAAATTTTCATTTATTGACTAGTATTTGGAGCTTAGTTAAAAGTTAAAAACACCTAAGCAAGGAGAGATAAATATTGCAAACTCCAAAATTTCCATCTATTTAGCCTTGGACCATTTAGCGTCCAATTGTTTTGGCTGAAAAGGATTTCAGGAAATCATTTTACACTCCTATATGTGTTTGGTAAGCACAGGAAAATAGGATCAACGGAAATTAATTTCAGCTTTGACTGTAAAATACCCCTCTTAAGTCGGAAATCAATTTCAGTTTCTATTTTACCTTCAAATGGTTTCTAGCCCTCACAGACAGAGAGAGAGAGAGGGAGAGAGCAAGAAGAGAGAGCACACCCCTCCGGCCAGCCAAGTTCTGGCCAGCCCAGATCGTGCCGCCCCCACCGCCTAGATCATGCCGCGCCACTACCCAGATCACGCGTCGGCCAAGCTTTTTTTTTTTTTTTTTTTTCTTCAACGCTTCTTCTCCCGATTTGGGCGATCTGCCCGTCATCGATCACTAGCCCACGTTTGAGATTGACAGCACCGCCGTCTGGGCCAGGCCTCTCCCTCATCACCGATCCACCCCTCCCTCATCACCGATCATCCACCAGCGAGTCGCACCCACGAACCGATCTTTCTTTGTCCCTCTCTCACAATTGGTCTTGTGATTTTGATTTTTTTGTTTTGATTTTTGTTTCTTGTGTTGTTTATATATTTTGATTCTCTGTAATAATATTTGTTTGGATCCTAAGAAAATGTGAGAAACATGATAAAAATGGGTTTTCTAGAGCATTTTCAATAACACAACCAAATACTAGAAAATATTTTCCAAAGTATTTTTTGGAATGCAATCAAACACTTGAAAATATTTTCCTTTTTCAAAAATATTTTTACCTGAAAATATTTTATACTCGGAAAATATTTTACACTCAACCAAACACAGCCTTAGTGGGAAGAGTGAGTCCTACTTGCGAGCATGTTAAAGCCAGGATCAGCTTACATCGATAAAGCTTCAAATGCAAAGGCACGTGTGAAAAAGAAGATTTATTTCTTTTCCCATTTTGCCAGAAAAATTTAAGATGAGATGTGTTAAACTTTCGGAACTTGAAAGGCAAAAATAAAAACGCAAAAGAAGAAATTGACAGAGACAGAAGACGTGCATTTGGCATTAGATATGGTGGATGAAGGAAAAGGGTAGCAAAATAAATTAATACCATTTGTGGGGAGCAGAAGAGAAGACACTACAAAACTAGCAGCTAATTAAAATTCGTAAAACAGAATCGAAAGCACATCTGAATTCCCAAATAAAGCATATATGCGTTTTTGGGGCAGAGAGAGAGAGAGACCATTCAACATCTTACTACTTTTGTGAATCGAAAGCACATCTGAATTCCCAAGATTGCATCATGACTCATCAATTGAAAATATTTAAGTACATCAAATTTCACGCTTCTTTTTAATAAGTGAAATAATCTGTTATTAAGGGAAGTTTGGTGGAGATAATTAACTGCAAAGCTACATAAACATGAAACAAAGGGGGAAAAAAACACATTGCAGCCCTAGGTCAATCCATCCTTCCCTTCAAGATCCTCTCCTTTACTTCAGTTGGTGTTCTGCCACAAAGTGAACAAACATTGTCAATGTCAAATTTGGTATCAAATCAAGCACCTCTTCGATAGATGACAGAATAATAACCCCCTGGATCTTATTATTATTATCATTGTGTATTCCCCAGGGTTCCTCACAAGAAAAATACTCCCTGGGAAATACAAATCTTTTTAAGGGAATATCAATTGTTGCATTGTCTTTTTAAATAAAAAAGATTTAAGTTTTCTTTTCAAAACTACCCTCCTTAATTTAAATTCAAATACAACTAATAAAAAATAAGTAGAGACTTTTTAAATAGGATAAAGAAGAAGTTTGGAATATTAATAATATTATTTCCATTGACTTTTGAAACAAGACCATATTTTGGGACACTCCAAAACGGAACAAAGTACCAACAATATAAAACGGAGTGAGTAGTAAGAATCATAAAGGTAGAATATCATAGCAGAGAGGAAGAGCAGGACCATTTTAAAGACACCAAAGTAAATGAACAAATCAGTTTTTACTCAAAAATAAAAATAAAAATCAGTTGGCCAAAAAACAGAAGTTACCCAGAAAAAAAAATTATAACTGGGTCTGGGGAGGAATAAATAATATTATTATTATTATTATTTTTAAATTAAAAAATAACAGTAGCAATAACCAAAAGGTTTAATTGTACAGCATGTTGAAGTTGGACTGCTATCCTATACTTTAAGGTTTCTTTTCATGGAAACTTAGAAAGAAAGGGAAAAAAGAAGGAAAAGATCAATAAATTCAAATGCTGAAGAGAGGACTGTATTCTTGAACATTTTCTTCTCTCTTCCACCATGCTCATTCTTTTTTTGATAAGTCTAGCTAACAATTAAAAATTTAAAATGTTCCCCCACCTTAGAATGAGACAAACTAAAAATGTACCGATGGAGCTGAAAATAGGACCCATTAATTGAAACTGTTAGAAGTTCCAAAAAAATGAGAAAATTACAGTTCCAATGGCAAAGAGACATGCCTCATGAAAAAAACAAGCCAGGTGGGACAAAGGGACTCAAAAGGTAAACCCTAAAGAGAAACCCCCAAAACCGAAAGTGGTGATTTTGATTTTGCGCAGCTATGACTCGAAACGCTTCCATTGTAACTGAGGGAAGGCGATCTTAAGGGCTGCGCTTACAGATTGTAGCAACTTCATGACCCAGAAAACATTTTTTAAGAAAAAGAGCAAAAAAATGTGAAATTTTAAAAGAGAATCGGATAAAGAAGAAACCCTTTCCATCATGCTCATTCTCAGCAACCAAAATGTGCAAAATACTTGCATACCCAACAATCCTATCCCATACTAATTAATAATCAGAAGGCTCCAGTAAAGATAAAATCACATGCACTATCAAGACTAACCTAATCATCATTATGGCTTTCACTTGATTATTAGAGGTATAACAGTTCTGAGTGTGTGTATATATATATATATATATATATTAAATTTAAGAAGGGCTTACACAACATAGACATGTCCTCCCCATCCACTCAAACAGTCTCGATCAACTGATGATAGCAATGCTTGGGAGATGGTCTCAAACAAGTCCTCAGGTTCCTGGGTAGATTAAAACAAAGGTTGTTAAAGTAGCTCAAATTAGTTTGAAAAAAAATAAAATAAGAGATAAGATGACTTAAAGCAGCAATCAAATTCAGAGCAGCAAGTACTAGCCCAATAAATTCTAACTGAGCAAGTGGGAATTTTGGCAATGAAGTGAACCCAACAAATGCATCTCTGTATATTAATTATGCATATCTATGATCTAATAAATTATGCTCATATAGGGAGCTCTTATGTGGTGAAGCATTCCAGCTATTTCTTTTATTGTGTCGAACATATAAAACATTATCCCACACTATAAATAAAATTTCTAAAAAGTAGCAAGTGTCACAAATAATTAAGTCAAGAGTTCAATATCGTGACAAACCATGTCAGGCCTGAACATTGATTCACAAGCACCATAGAGAGACTCTGATGCAGTGCCAGCAACAACAAAGTCCTTTGCTAGCTCCCTGCACGTATACAATAAAATACATTATTCAGTATTATACTCAAACAGCTTAAATTAATCCAAAAGGACCAAAACCAACAGGCTATGAAGCTTTGACACATTAGTAAGGAAAAGAACTTTGATACTAATAGGGAAAAAGAGAAAGCAATCATTGTTCACTAATGTGCATATATAATACGATGAATCAAAACAGATAATTGATATTTGAGGAGTATTAAAAATGCATAGATAATAGATAGGGCTATTAGTGAACTAATTTATACATTATAGTTAGCAGTCAGAACTAGTTTTATAATAAAAGAAACTATATTATTTTGTTCACATATCATTAAACTCTTGCATTGCATAAAGCAGAAGGAAAATAAGCAGAAATTACAGGAGAAGATGCCAACACCAAAAATTCACATAGCTCACATGATTGTAAGAATAACAATTGTGAATGTCAAATGATAAGTTTTGATAAAATGAACTTCAGTCTCAATATCCATAGCAACATTCCAACAAATGCAAGCTATATGCTTCGATAACTTTTTGATTGGGGTAAATTACAGGCAAGGGTCTTGAACCTACAAACTCATCCTCCACCTTGCTCTTATAGGCTTTAATATTAACAATATAGCAAGGAAAAATGATTGATTCTGAAAAACTTTAGAGTTAAAATAAAAAGGGAGAGAAGGAACATATAATTGTCAACATGTTTGCTGACTCGGTACAAGCAACGTATATTGTTGCATTTTGAAGTATACGTCTATGCTCAATAATGTGAAGGTCATGGATATTAATCATAAGTTATCGAAGAATTGAATTAAATGGTAAAGGAACTAGCTTTAAATATTCTGTGAATAATGGTGGAAGAGAATAAGTTTGATGAAATTGTCAAATGTTAGTCTCATGATGATCATTTCTAGCTACATCACAACACAGAATTAACTAATGGCAACAGAATCTTGAATTCTTAGAATATTGTCAATCTAAATTATGAAAAAGTTAAGAAAAAGAAATTCAAATTACTTGGCTCCAATTGAATCCATAGTGCAAATGAATGGCTTGTCTTCATCTCCCAATCCAGCAATTACAGGCTGACAGAAGTATGGACCAAACCTGAAAAAGCATAAAGAAATATCATCCATATGTAGTTCATACGTTTTTGAACCACACAAAGGCTAAACTTTCTGTTGAATGTGTCATGTTTGACAACCATTAGCATCCGAATAGATTAAAATGAAACTTAACTAACAAATTTCATGCAAAATACAAAAATAATGAAGTAAAGGAGTTTGCTTCATTTGTGTATTATGTATTTATTTTTATTATAACACAAAATAATGAGAAAAGAAAAATAATATAAGAAACCACATAAAGGAACCTTTTTTTTTTATAAGTAGAAACCACATAAAGGAACTTGGTGAGTTGGTTCTCTAAAATAGGTAGGTCTTAAGTTTCTTCAAAGATAGAACTTTCACATAATCTGTACACTGATTGTTTAAACCATTGTTAATGGAAGCTCTAGCTCTTCTTCATTCTTATTCTACAAGACTAAAATGTTTAAATAATGTAATGCATTTTCATAACCATTAAAGAGATAAAACAAATTATAGCAAAGACACACAGATTTATAAGTCTTTTCAAATTTGAACTGTTAAAAGGGGGAAAAAAAGGACTAGCAATTTGTATGCCATATAACAGCACGAGGAATTTCCTTTTTTATTAGCAAGGGAATGAAGAGGACCAGAAAGAGGATGATTATAGATATAGTTCATTTATCTTTAAACAAGAGTTTGTCGAACAAGCATAAAAAATGAAGGTACTGTATATATTTCTTAATAGGGTTGAAACATGTGTAGCAAAGATGACCTGCTAAAGGTGCTAATCATTTTAACAGCAAGCATGCAAGTGACAGTGAGGAAAATATGAAGATTGTCTTTATAATAGTCTCTATACCAAGTATTACCAATTGTTTGACGAACACATAAGATCACGTCTAAGACACAGCTTAAACAAACCATTGTTTGAGCGTTTGAGTCCGACTTAGAACAGACAAACTGGCTACCTTAATTGGGTGTGGACTGGGAAACAGTAGCAGCTAATAACCTTTGGAATTAACAACATACTTGTTTCATCTATGTACTTGTTCTGATGTGGGCTACAGGCTACATGGTATAGAGACTTCTATAGGGGCATGGAGACTCTCGATGACACTGCTTGGACACAATTCTTTGTCTACTTCGACACAATAAAATTTCACAGGTGTATCCATAATTCTACAATGCAGTTGAATTGACACATTGCCACATATCGTAATGCCACTGATTTCTTTACAGTCCAATGCATTAGATCTCTACACACAAACCCAGCACCAATTTTTCTTCTTCTAAAGGTGAAAGTTTTTGGCACACCAAAACAAAGCAATTTGTTGTTGAACTCAAATTTCCAGTTGAACCATTGATAAATCTTATTATTCAAATAGGTTAAGTCATTTTCAAATCTAATCAAATTGTAATGTTCAACACACCAAAAAAAAAAAAAAAAAAAAAATTACATAAGAGTATAATTACAAACCCTAGATTCAGCTTCATACGCTAAACAAAATTTAATAGCACACCTTTTCTCATAAAGAATAGCGGAGACGAGGCTAGCAAAAGTTTCAGGCTTCATATCTCTCTCTTCACGAAGCTGATAAAGCTTGTGCCGAAACACAAGCCTCTGATACCTTCACATGAAAACAAATTACAATGAGAAATTAATTTTTGAAAAAATAAATAAAAAATTGAAGCTGCGGCGGCGATGGAATCGTACAGAGTCTGAGCGTCGGTGGCGAGGCCAGAGAGACCGAGGAAAAGTCGATCGTGAACTTTATAGATCCTTTGGAAGTCGGTGGCGATTGTTTGCAGCTGAACTCCGAGTCTTCGATCGCTGGCTATGGCGAAGCAGTTCTTCCCCACCATGGCAATGAGAGCCGATCCATTGTACTCGAAAATCTGAGGCATCACAGAGAAAACACAAAGTGAAGTTAGTCTCACTGATATATCTACAATTTGGGTTTACAGAGTGATTTAGGGTTTCTGATTGAATACATGATACAAATTAACATAGAGAGAGAGACAAAGAAACTTACAGACATAATTAGGGTTTCGCGATTGTAAAATGAGAGAGAGAGAGAGAGAGAGAGAGAGAGAGAGAGAAGAGTTATGAAAGAGAGCTTGGGAAAGAAGAAGACTATGGCTTTGGGATTTCTTTATCTGCTTTTTGGGCTGTGTAGCTTGAAGAAGGGGTCACTTTTTTAATTCTCTCTCTGAACTACCACTTTAATTTTTCATTGGGAAGTTTGGGAATGGGCCATAAATTGACAAATTTTAAATACGGTTACAATGGGTTGGGCTTTTTTATGTTGGGCTAGAACGAGCTCAACGTAGTCCAAACCAATCGTAAGAGCGACAGTGCACAAGATAAAGTTTGCTGACCAATTTTCTTAAATAGTAGTGATGAACAGATGAAGTAAGAAATCAGTAGGGCATATGCCCATCAAGGAAGTTGTAAGTGGTGGAAAAAAAATAACGAGTTTAAGTAAAAGTTTTATCACTTAAAATCGGCCACATTGAGTTGTGGCATAAAAATGTTAGTAGAAGAAGTGTGTGCTTGGCTCTAAATTAAAATGCTAGCTTATTTTACTATTCAACTTATTTTTATTATTATTCATGGACCATACTGTACTTTTTGGTATTATTTATGAGTCCCACTATACTATTTCAGCTAATACTTTCAGTAAAAAGTTTTTAGTTTCAGCAAAATAAGTGGATCTCAAACAGACCTGAAGAATGGTAGTACACTATTTTTCTTTTTTCATAAATTTTCAGGAATCCAAAACAAAAAAAAAGGACAAAAACTGAAAAATTGTTTGGTTATTATCTTATAATTTCTAATAGCTTATTTGTTAAAGAATTGAAAGCGAGACCAAAAAAAAATATTTTTATTTAAAAGAAAATTTTAATTTTGTTGCTTTTTCAAGGAATTATAGCAAAAAAAAAAAAAAAAAAAAAAACAACAACAACGTATAGTATATCTTCACATGATAAAATACCAATCTTATTCGAGGAATATCATGGATTTAAATCCTATAATTTCAGAGAGAGAGAGAGGTATATAATACCTTATATACCATAAGTTTTAGGTTATGCAAAACTATAGATTTTTTAATTAGTTTAAATATCATTGTCCCCCCCCCCCCCCCCCCCCCCACCACCACCCAAAAAAAAAAAAAAAAATCGTCAATCTTAATATTTCCCAAAAACTATAAAATTGAGTAATTTTTTTTTTAAACCAATTGAGTAATTTTTTTTTTTTTAATTAGGAAAATTATTAGGTACGGTAGAGTACAGTTTGCACTTGCAATATTGAATTTCATTTTCTAGAATCCTTGCTCTTGGCCTATTGGTTGATGACAGGGTTCTTATTGGTAGAGTTCTTGCCCTTAGCCTTGGTTCAAGTCTAGTGCTTCCTTTTATCACATTCATGATGGGCATCATCTAATAATTATTGATTTGTAATACCAAATTACCTCTCATTGTTAATGAAATGATGGAGGGAGTTTAGGGGTTTCGAGCCACAATTTTGACTCTCCATACAATAATTATTAATCTTTTATACTTCATAAAATTTTGCGTGATTATCAACAATTGTGATTGGTAATGTTGTTAGATAAATATTACAAGATGATAAGATCGCGCCGAGAGTCTTGTAGTCCAACTATTACATAGTCTACATTTACTAATATTTCTAATAAAGATCCAAAACCAATGGTGACTTGGTGTGATGATAAAACACAATTATTAAAAAAGTTGATACTATAAGTTGAAACTATATGTGGACGACTAAATTTCTCTGTTTGAAATAAGTCAAACAAGTAAAATAGTTTCACAAATGTGAATTTGTATTGATGATTGTGCGGTACAATTCTCTGAAATTACAAAAGAGTGATCCTCTGATTCGATCTCCTTGAAAGATTTGTTGATTGAAATTGTGGTAATGTGATTTTGATTCGAACACCAAATATACTTCAATTTGGCTGAAGAATGGATCGAAAACCTTTGAAACAGAATTACAATGAATCTCTGGCTATGAGCTTGTTAGAAATTCTTTGTTCTTCGTGTTCTTGGTGCGTTCTTCGTCTTTGAAGATTTGTGGTGGAAGTTCTTCGGGGCTTTAGAGGCTTGAATCCATAGAGCTTCACTGATTTGCGGTTTGTGAGGTTTTTGGAGGCTTTTGAGCTTGATTCCAGTGAACTTTGAGATCTAGGAATATGATTTGAATGATTCCTCTTTGAATGTTCTTCATATTTGAAGGTTTGTGTTGGAAGTTCTTCGGTGCTTTAGAGGCTTGAATCCGTAGAGCTTCACTGATTTGTGTTTATTGAGGTTTCTGGAGGCTTTTGAGCTTGATTCCAGTGAACTTTGAGATCTAGGCAGGTAGTTTGGATGATTCTGCTTCGAATATTCTTCGTGTTTGAGGGTTGAAGTTCTTGAAGTTGCTGAAGGCTTCAAGGCTTGATTCCAGCAGAACTTCTGGACTTCTGAATCTTCTCTGATGCTGCTTGTGCTTCAGATGGCTTGGTCCTCTCCTCCCAGCTCCCTTTGAAATGCCTTAGGAAGACTTCTATTTATAGGAGTTTGGAGGTGGGTGAGCGACATGTGGCGGAATCTGATTGGTGACACATGTCACAGCTTGATTGGTCCGCTTATGTCATCGCTTACACGTGCGAGGCCGATTATGTCATCGCTTACACGTGTGAGGTTGCTTATGTCATCGCTTACACATGCTGATGTATGGTTGGTCTTTGCATGACACTTGGCAAATTTCTATTGGTTTCTGAGTAGTGATAGCAAAACCTAGCAGCAGTATGTGTCGCTTTGTAATTGGCTGTATTTTGTGGACTTGGTAGCGTGACGTGTCAGCTTGTGATAGGTCGGGAATTTTCCCTCTCTACACTATCTTTTAAAAAAAAAACATAAAGAGAGATATTTATTGAATTTATTACCATAAAAAAAATTGGAGGATACTCGTTGAGAGAGAGGGATTCATTGCTGAAATCTGTGCCTGACTCCATATATACGTGGTGAAATCTCTAGTTCCCTTATATATATATCTACACCTTATGGCATATATAGAGAAACAAATATGGAGATTATTAGACGCGTAAATTTTGTCTTTGTTAAGTAAGTTTGTTTCTTTCCATGTTTGCTCACGGAGTCTACATACAAATTTGGATATGGGAGAGAATCAGAGAAAGAGAGAGAGTCATTGGTGTAAGAGATACTATGTTGGTCTATGACTGAGAGCATAACAAGGTTGTTATTATTAAGAGCTGCATAGATAGTATTGTTGTTGGTGAAAGAAAGAAAAGAGTTTGGTGGGAAGGGATGGACATGGTGTGGTTGTGCTGTTTATTTGCTTTGCTATCAATGGCACATGGAGGCAACGTAACCTATGATGGAAGATCTTTGATCATCAATGGCGAACACAAGATCCTCTTCTCTGGAGAAATCCACTATCCTCGTAGCACTCCTCAGGTATTTTATTGTTTCTTTCATTATTATTCTCATCAAATTAAAGCACAACAAATATTTGAAATCTAAAAAGTGTTTCTCATGTTTTCAATTTACTCTCCCTTTTTTTTGGCTATATATTCTCAAGATATATGATAGCAATAATGGCATAGATGACGGACTTGAGAAACCCTATAGAAGTATTCCTCTTTTTATTTTTTTTCTGTGTGTGAGAAAATATACTTACATAGAAATTGTTCCTTAGAGAAACATTTCTTCTACTCCTGTTTGTTTTGTTTCAGTAAACATTGCCAATTTTCCTCTTACTCCACATGTAAAGAAAAGATGCCTAATGGGTTAACTTTTGCTTTTCTTAGCATTCACATCTGGTTTGCTAAAAAATTTATCATTTAGCACATCAAAAAGCAATTTTATTTATTTTAGCATACCGCTTAATATTACACCATATATCTTATAGTCTATTTTTTTATCACTTTATTAAATTTTTTTTTCTTATTTTATTCTTTCTTTAGTATTATTATTATTATTTTTTATCTATGGAATAGAGAAAGAATTGAATAAAAAAAAAGGTATTTAGCTTGTTGCTAAGTTAAAAAATTTTAAGTATAGCCCACACCCTCGCTGGGTGTAGATTGTTTTTTGGTATTTGGTATTTTGCTTATTTTTATACTTATCAAAATAAGACAACCTTTTTTTTCCTAACGTGGGATACAAGTTGAATACAAGTCAAACGTTATATGGCCAATCTATGACTTTTATTTAGTCAATCTTCAGTGTGTGTTTGTGTCATGGAACTAACTAACTAATCACCACTAGAATTACTATAAAAAAAAAACCACCATACGTTAAGTTGTGAAGGTGACATGAGATTTAGGGGTTTTTTTTTTTTTTTTTTTTTTTTTTTTTTATCAATTTGAGTTGAGGCTTTTGCTTCATAGAACAGGATATAAGATTTGAATTGGGATCCCACATAGATCTCACTTCAGTAAAGATCTTAGTGGAATCCATGATGTTTTAGGAATATAGTATCTTAGAATGGGATACTAATAACCATGAATACAACCATACAAGCTAGAATTGAGGGGTAAAAAATTTTCATTTTCATTGGCAAAATTTGCAAAATATTGTTTTTTTAATAATTATTATTTAAATTGGTTCATTTTTTAAAATATTCGAAAATCTACTTTCCTTGTTAAAATTTGATTTTAAGTGTTCAAAATCGTGTTTTCAAAATGCAATTTCTTTTAAAATTCAGCCAAGTTAATAGATAGTGTATAAAGAAATTTAGCCATGTTAACAGTGATTGTATATTGAAATAAGATTTTAGGTGCTCTAATCATATTTCCAAAAAACAATTTTTTTTATAAAAAAAAGACTATAACCTCAAATAACTTCAAAATAGTTTCAATTTAAATAACTACTACAGTATTAATATATATATATTTTTTATGGTAAATTTTGTCCATTTTTGTGGGTCGTTTTCTTTCCCTTGTCTCATTATATAAACTTAAATGGGTGGCCTTATTTTTTTGGATAAACACTGTGATTTGATGATCATCACAAATGCACATATACGTAGCAAAAGCCAGGGCTCGCTGCTTAGTGCTTAGGTTATCTCTCTCAAGCTGCTCATATAGTCCGTAATAATGGCAGGACTAGGAACTCATGCTTTTGTGGGCTTACGATACAATTGCATGTAAGAATTAACATCGTAGCCAAGGACTGGCCTAAAAGAAATTTGGGTTGAGTCTTATTTGTGCCTCAGTTCTATGATTGGGTTTCATCATGAAATTGTTGCTTGGATCATCAACATATGAAAGTTGGGCCTCAACTAACTCTTTTCATTTTATTCTCTCTTTTAATTATATAATTTTTTTGGAGAAGATTTTAATTATATAATTTTTTTAGAAGGATTTTAATTATACAAATTTCTTTTATTGGGTAAGGGAATTTGAACATGAATATTTCTATTGCAAACTTCGTATTGTATTAACTATTAATTGAACTATAAGGCTCTTGGGGCTGGTATCACTTTTCATTAAAAAAAAAAAAACTTTTGCTAATGTATTTAAAAAATAAAATTAAAAGAGAAAGCACTTTAGAGCTTAAATGAGTGATTGAAAACCATCAAGTTGCTTGTTTAATCAACATCCTAAAATAAATAAATAAAATTCTTTTCGTATTTCTTAATTTTAATATATTTATCTTGGGATGAGCATGGTGAAATGATTGGTCATGTTATTTACTTTACTTTTGTAGATGTGGCCATCTTTGATAGCTAAGGCCAAAGCAGGAGGACTAGATGTCATCCAGACCCTCGTGTTTTGGAACCTTCATGAGCCCCAGTTTGATCAGGCCTCTCTCTCATTCTCTTTCTCTCTTCCACATACATATATCTCTCATGATGATGCTAATATATGTTTTTTTTTTTTTTTTTTTTTCTCAGTTTGATTTCAGTGGAAGACGTGACATAGTAAGGTTCATTAAGGAAGTCCAAGCACAAGGCTTATATGTGTCCCTTAGGATTGGACCTTTCATTCAGGGTGAATGGGCTTACGGGTAAAAAACCTCCCATTAATGCTTTTACCAAAAATATGTTAGGAACATAACTATTAATCACTTTCACATAAATTCATCAATGATTTTTTTTTTTTTTCATTATACACCAATCACAACAAATCACGTTAACTGTTATAAAATTGTTTGTATCTCTATACTTATTATTGTTGCGCTAAGGGCATATTGTTTTGCTTTGGTGATGCAGGGGTCTACCAATTTGGCTGCGTGATGTACCTGATATTGTTTTTCGATCTGACAATGAACCATTCAAGGTATGAATTGCTCTAATTGTATCATACATTGCCTACTTTTTCCTGATTAACAATTTGAAATACAAGCCCCATAGACCTTAGTCTACTGACAGTATAAAAAACTTCAAGGAAAAACATATCTTGGGTCTACATGATTTAGACTAAACAATAAGCGTTCATTCTATTAATGGCAAAATAACGTGAACATGTTACATGCTTGATGTTATTAGATAAAAGCTAATTAAGCACTGATAGTGCTATTATTAACACCATTCTCATTTTGTTAATGGCAGTATCACATGTGGAGGTTTACAACCAAGATAGTAAAGATGATGAAATCAGAAAGGTTATTTGCTTCACAAGGAGGGCCAATTATTCTATCACAGGTTTACTTAATAACCAAAGTTGCATACCATATCTGCTATCGTTTAAATTTTTATGACTAAATAGTTGTTTGTGGTGTAGATTGAAAACGAGTATCAATTAGTAGAAGCAGCTTTTGGTGAGAAAGGTCCGCCTTATGTTAAGTGGGCTGCAGCTATGGCTGTGGGGCTTCAAACTGGTGTGCCTTGGGTGATGTGTAAGCAAAGTGATGCTCCTGATCCTGTGGTTAGTCACATTCTCTTAGAATTAAGGACATGACCTTGTGTTTGACTGTATTTTGAGACAACTAAGAAGGAAATCCTAAAACCTGGTTTATGTTAAATTTTTATAGCACTCATTTGGCAACATTTTCCTTTTTCTTTTATCCAAATTATTATAATATGAAGAGCTTTTAGCTTCAGTTTTACTATAAGATCATGCAACTTGCAGATCAATGCATGCAATGGGAGAAGATGTGGACAAACATTTGTAGGGCCCAACTCGCCAAATAAGCCAGCAATATGGACAGAGAATTGGACAAGTTTGTATGTTTATATCCAATGCTTAATATGTTCTTTCTAAAACATTAAGTAAACCCTCCACATGTTGCAGCTGAATTAATGGCTGGCCCAAGAACAATGCTCCTCATCTCTTTTGCCATCCACAATAACCTTCTTCCTTAGTTATTCATGAGCAAAATTTTCAAATTAATTCTTTTTATATGGACAGGACTTTTATTTTTCTATGTGGCAGTTTGCTAGTAAAGTTGATTTCTATATTGTCATAGGGTGATGTTCAAGCATTGCGAATCCATTCAAGCCTCTCAGCGCACGCTCACCAACATACATAATTGCATGCATAAAGAAACATAGGAATCAACAAAGAAAGGAAAATAAAAAGAAACAGAAACCATAAAGTCTGAAATCATATTTAGAGTTGTACTATGCTCTAAATGGCCTCTTGACATATGGTAGCCTAGTAGCTATTTAAAGCTCAATAAGAAAATATAGCACCAAGATCATTTACTATTTAGAAAATTTTCTGAACTTATACATCTATACATTTTGGCACACAATTATATGTTTTATTATGTCATTTTGCAAAATAAATTATAATAAAGAGCAACGTATCTAATGCCTTTGGTTTGTTTTGAAGTTATCAAGTGTACGGTGGAGAGCCAGACATGAGATCAGCAGAAGACATAGCGTATCAGGCTGCATTGTTCGTTGCAAAGAAAGGAAGTTATGTCAATTACTATATGGTATGAAAATTTCTCTTGATTATCTTATCTACATCATATAATAAGAGCTCTTAAGGTCCGTTTGGATATAGTTGAAAACTGAAAACATTGTAGCAAAATACTTTTTAAATATGTGAATAGTGCGACCCATTTTTAATGAAAAAGTTGCTGAAAAGTGAAATTTGTGGGTTTGTGAATAGTACACGGGTGTGCACTGTTCACGAAAAAGTCAAACATTTCGGCTCAAACAAAAAAAAAAGCAATTGAAACGCAAAACGTGCATTTGGGAAGCGCGCAAACGCACACTTAATATGTGAGTGTGGGATTATATACAAATTTACAAGCATAAAAGCTCAAGTTATTTGTCATCAATAGCTCATTGTATTTAAACTTGTAATGTTTATGTTATTTAGTACGGTCGTCATAGACTGAAATGTATTTGAATCCAACATCATAATGTCTCTTCTAACATTATGGTTCTATTCTAGTATCATGGAGGAACCAATTTTGGAAGAACAGCCTCTAAATATGTATTGACAAGTTATTATGATCAAGCCCCTCTCGATGAGTATGGTATATTTATACACACTTTTATTATGTCACATAATTGCATATTTTCGAAGTGAAATTTTAACTTGTTTAGTTGACAATTTCAGGTTTGATTAGGCAACCAAAATGGGGTCATCTTAAGGAATTGCATGCTGCTATAAAGCTGTGCTTAAAGCCTCTACTTTCTGGAGTACATAGTACTTTCCCTTTGGGTCAACTACAAGAAGTGAGAACATTATCAACTACAAGTATTTCATTCTTATTTTATGAGTTTCTTTTGAGTAACATAAATGGGAATCTGTAATGTATGTTTTGCTGCAGGCCTATGTCTTTAAAGGAAATTCAGAAGAATGTGCTGCCTTTCTTGTAAACAATGACAATGAAAGAAATGCTACTGTGCACTATGAGAATTCAACATATGAATTGCCTCCAGAGTCAGTTAGCATCCTACCAGACTGCAAGATTGTAGCCTTCAACACTGCAAAGGTTCATTTAAAATCTAGATTACTTGTTGTCTATGTAGATCAATATATACAGTTTTATAATACCATTTCTATGTGAGATTATAGCATTTCAATTTATTGAATCTTTTTTCAGTGAAGCATTTTCTTTACCTGTCTGCATTTGCATTCTGCAAATGGTATAGTCAATTTAGACTATAGATATTCTTCATTACTTGTGCATTGACATATGAACTTGAATTAAATTCAAATCATATCTACTTGCTACTTGGACAGGTAGGGACAGAGTATACAACAAGATCAATGAAAGCAGACCAAAATCTTGACTCACCTGATAAATGGGAAGAATATAAGGAAGCCATCCCCAACTTTGACAAGATTTCATGGAGAGCAAACACGTTACTAGAGCAGATGAGTGCAACAAAAGATAAATCTGATTATCTTTGGTACACTTTCAGGTAACTAATAGCTGAAGTAGTTGGTTCTACTTCAACTACATTTGCATCCACTGTTTCTTTTTATTTTCTTTTTTTTTTTGTTTGTTTACGTGATAAGTTCATCAACTAAATTTTTTGCTCTGTGAATATGTAGGTTTCAGCATGAATCCCTTGACACTGGATTTGTACTTAAAGTGAATTCCCTTGCACATGTTTTGCATGCATTTGTGAATGGAAAATTTATAGGTGAGCTTTTAAATTTCCTTCTAGCCTTTTCTAATGGGAAAATCATATCCTAAATATGTGATATTTACTACCGATGATGACATTAACTATACATGCATCTGCCAAAATATTTGGCTGAAAGGCATTTGAGTCTTGGCACACAAATAAGTAAATTTTATATTCATTTTGAGATTTAGAAGAGAAAGATTTAGGAAAAATTCTCTGCGGGTCAAGATTTCAAACACACATAGAAAGTAATACATGCTTCTCATCACTTCAGTTCTTGCTACATGGTTCTTTTTCCCCCCTTGTGCAGTTGTGCTTTTTAACTTGTATGAACACAAATACACGCAGAAAATTTCTTTTGTAATTGACTTTAACCACGTTCAAGGTTGCATAGTATGCAGAATAGTTTCAAAAGCTTAATTAATAAGGACTATGTCCCTGCTATGTTTTGCACACATGCCAAACATTCAATCTTTTTGTCTGAATACAAATACAAGTTGGGTATACAATGGTAGATTGGTGAACTGGTATTAACAAGACCATGTCAATGCTTAATTCTGAAATTAACAGAGAATGAGAAACAAGATTATTGCATCATACCATTTTTTTTTCTTGATTGATTTATCAGGTTCAAAATATATCCCTACATAACCATCCTATAATTGACTTGTAAGAAGCTTGGACTTGTTTTATAACTCAATTTTCCATTATTATTTCCAAGAAGCTTGGACTTGTTTGACATTCAGAAGCTTGGACCTGTCTGAATGTCAAACTTTGATACCAAAACTCATTATTAGTGCAGTTGTGAGCGTGGCAATTTTTCCAACAATAATAATGAGACTCTAATTTTCATTCCAATCTCTCTTCTTTCTGTATTTGGTTTACTCTTCAACTATGCTGACTTCACTCTGTTGTTCTTTAGGATCTGCACACGGAAGTCATTCCAATTTATTTTTTGCCCTGGAGAAAAATGTTTCTTTGATTAATGGGACAAACCATGTCTCTTTACTTAGTGTCATGGCTGGATTACCGGTATGTTTCAATCTTAATTCTCTAATTTTCCTAAGATATTTTGATGCATTAATGCAAGGGAAGCAAGTTATTTATCAAAAAATAAAAAAAAGGAAGCACGTTCATGCCATAATGATTTGTGTCACCTACACTGCTTTCCAATTCCCATAAAGTGGCCTTCAGAATGGATATATATTGAAGAGCACCATGCTTTGGCTCATTAGAGTATTTGCATCAATCCATGCAAAATGCCCTTAAAAATTCACATAAGTCCAAGTAAAGTTATGCATTTTAGCTATTACAATTGTGTAAATTTACATTACTATTGTATCTGTGTATATGCATTTTTTATTCATTTTTTGAGTTTCTTGAGAACGAAGGAATTTACATGGCTACTGTAGTTGTGTATATGCATTTTATTATTATTATTATTATTATTTTGTGTTTCTAAAGAATGAAGGAAGATGGTGGTTGTAATGTGCGAAGAGAGAAACAATTAAAAAAATTAATAAAATTGATATTTTAATAAAGTAGATAATCTGATATGAGTGTTTTTGAGAAATAGAGAAGTAGGTTATGCTAAAAAAGATAGGAATTTTTGCACAAACTAATGCAAATGTTTTTACTTAAATCTTTGATCCTAGGAAGCCGAAGTTGGCATGTCTTTGTGTTTTACACATCATCAACTTGAGCTTGACTTGACATGGCAAAAGTGCAGTCAAGACTAATTTAAATTAGTTGTAGGGTAAATTACATTTTTCGTCTAATAAATTTTGGGCATGTGAGATTTTGAAATTTTGGTCCCTTAATTTTATGGGTTCTATTTTAGTCATTTGAATTTCAAAAAGTGTAACAATTTAGTCTTGTTGTCAAGTTCTCATCCAATTTAACTGATGTGCCAAATAGTTAAAGTATTGTGGATGTGCCTAATTGTTACACCGTCAAAATTCGAAGGACTAAAATATAGCACTTAAAAATTGAGGGATCAAAATCGCACAAACCCAAAACTTGAGGGATTTGTAACTAGCAATTCGGTAGTACAAATGTACAATACACCGACTAACAAACAAACCATATATAGAATAAATAAAGTATTTGAATAATATAATTTAAATTGAAAAATAAAACTTATAATAAAGTTTTAAAAAAAATATCTTTAAGTTATATGATAAAAGCATATTGTTTAAGATTGTTTTTTTTAATGAAAAACAAGAATTATAATAATAATTATTAAAATAATCTAGCATAATTTTTTTTTGATGAACATCTAGCATAAATATTGAAACACCATTTAAATTCCTTGAAAATTTAATTTGGTAATTAAATTTAATGAAATTATTTTAATTTATTTAAACTTTTATTATAAAATAATTAGAAAAAAGAATGAAAATATATTTCATTTTTGGTTTTATCAGTTTCACCTTTTAAAATTGGAATGCAAATATATGTGATAATATCTTTTTATTAGTATCAGTTATGAGTTATGACCGATTTAATTAAAACTTCCCAATTCCCATTCCTCTCGTTTGCTTTATTTGGCAATTCGTTTAATAAAGGAGTATGCACAGCATTGGTTGACTATTGTCATTGCATATATTATAGTAACTTTCACACTATCAATCAATGCTTTATTGAAGCATTGTTGTGAAACGTTTCTCATGCCTGAATCTTATGCTTTATTGGTAGCCATGCTTTTCTACAGATAATATAATACATGTTAGAAATTTAAAACGTGGAATTAAATGAGAAGACTCTACTATGTAAGTGGCTAGGTGATGAATTTTGGGGTGACTCACTAGTATGTATTCCGACAACCAATTCTTACACTCCCTTTCTTCTCAACTATTTTGTTAAACATATATCCATATAATCTTAATTTTTATACGAAACACTATTATTTTTATGCACTTACAAAAAAAAAAAAAAAAAAAAACTGTTTAAGAGCTTTTTATTCAACAAGTGGTGTAGACTTGTTAGAATATACAACCAAGTGGCTAAGCTTGTTGTATTCTAAGAGCGGTATGCAAAATTCATTAGTTTACTACACTAGAGAACTTTGTAAATGGCATGTATCTTCTTAAGAGAGCAACTTGGTCCATGCAAACCATGCCTCAACTCCGTCACCTCAAACTCATGGAATTGACAATTTTTTATTTTTCTTGTTAAAAGATATCTCATAACAAGAAAAATAAAATACAGTCAATTCCATAAGTTTGAGGTGGTAGAGTTGAGGTGAGGATCAAGTCGCTATCTTGAGATGATACACACAATTTTTTCTAATGTAGTAGACTAACAATTCTGCATTTTGCCTCAGAATACAAGGCCAACCACCTAACTATATATCCTAACAAACACCTAACTATATATGCTAACAAGTCTACACCACTTGTAGAAAAAGAAGATCTTAAATGATATTTTCTTGAAGTCAGAATAAAGTGTATAAAAATAAATTCATCACCTGACCACTTACATATAAGGTTCAGGTGGAGTCTTCTCATTAATTCCACGTACTTGTATTACATTAACGGTAGAAAAGCATGGCTGTCATAATTAATATTAATTGAAGTATTTGAACAATTTTTTACGGTATGATTCAGCCATGAGAAACGTTTCACATCAATAAAGCGTTGATTGATGGTTTGGAAGATTCTATATCTGATGATAAAAGTCAGCCAAATGCTAAAGCTTTATGTATATTCCTATATTAAACAAATTGTCAAATGAGAGGAATGGAAGTTATACCTATCGTAATTCTTTAGAATTACACATTTTTTAAACCGTTGGATTTAAGTAGATCCAACGGTTAAAAAAAGACTCTCATTATTACAAATATTTTTATTAGGGTCTCATTAATTACCCTAATTTATTACATTCTAAACCTATCCTAAACCCAAAAACGTTTGATGTCTAACTCTCTCTCTCCACATTTCTCTCTCCGTTTTCTCTCTCTATCTCCTCAACCATTGCTCCTCCACCATTGTTCCACCTCTACAGGTTGCCACCAAAAAAAAAAAAAAAAAAACCCAACACCGCAGCCTTTGTAATAGGCTCCTTGCCAGTACCCGCCCACCACCACAACTATTTCTTGGACATTGCTACCCAATACTTGGTTGTCCAGTTGAACGTCACGGTGCAACATTAATAGTTGAAAATATAGATGGGTCACAAATATAGGATATAGACCAGTTACTGTTGTATAAGAATTGTCATAATAATAATAGTTGCTGTGCTATGCTATGCTATTATTTGTGTTTATGGTTTAAAAGCAATAATATTGCTATCCTTGTTGTAAAATAGAGGAAATATAATGTCACTAACTATCAATTTGTTCGAATGGCATGTATCTACAAGTCTCACAAACCTCTATTGTTAGTGTTCGGCTTGGTTTTTTTTTTTTTCTTCTGCTGGGAACCTGTAGAGGTGGAACAATGGTGGAGGAGACAAAGAGAGAGAAACGAAGAGAGAGAGAGAGAGAGACGTCAAACGTTTTTGGGTTTAAAAATAAGTTTAGAATGTAATAAATGAAGGTAGTTAATGAGATCCTAATAAGAATATTTGTAATAATGTGAGTTTTTTTTAACTGTTGGATCTACTTAAATCCAACAGTTTAAAAAATGTGTAACTTTAAAGAGTTATACCAGGTATAACTTGAACTCATCTTCTAATAAAAATATATATTATTAAATATATTTGCATTCCAATTTTAAACGGTGAAACCTATAAAGCCATAAACCAAAATAAGCTGATTTTATAATTTCGTTTGATAGAATTTTAATTTCATTAGTACTCTTCTTTGTATTTTTCAATGGCATCATAGATAAAAATAGTACTCTTCTTCGTTCAATTTATTGTTTTATAGTACTTAAAAGCAATGTGCCAGCTACCTACAGGTCAAATGGTATTCTCAAATGTTTCTAACGAAAACGTTCATGGTTTGAATCTTCCATCTTTACACACAATGTATCCAAAAAAACAAAGTAAGATCCCTCCATTATTTTGGAAAACTGAATTATTATTTACAAACGAGAAAAGAGAAAAAAACGAAATGTAGTCGTTACTTCTCAATGAGAGTTTTAGCTTCTCCCAAAATTGGATTTTCATGAATCTCTCAACAACACTCAAAGAAGCAGCTCATTAACAATATGTTTATCAAGAAAAAGGAGAATGAGGAGAATTAAGTTTTCATTAGATTCCATTTTTTCAGAAAATTGCATCCAGTCATGCCTTTATTGTTTCATCCCCATCAGTATACATTCTGTAACATTAATCTTATATATATGCTTTCGAGTTCAAAAATTGTATTGAGTTACTTTTTATTTGTGGCATGAAGGACTCAGGATCATTTCTTGAGAGAAGAGTTACTGGGTTACGTAGAGTAAGGATACTAAACAAAAATGATGTCGAAGATTTCACAAACTACACATGGGGATACCAGGTTCATTTCTTATATCTATATTTGTATTTTCTATCTGTAATGCTTTATTTATCCACATTATATTTTCATATTATTCTTTCATATCAAGTGCTCACTCAAAGATTGTCATAACCCATTTTTCATCTACAAAGTTTATAACTAATGAGATTATGATCTCGAACTAATTCCATGCAAAACTTAAGGTTGGGCTGTCAGGAGAGAAATTAAATATTTACACAGAACAAGGGTCAAGTAATATTCAATGGAGAAGGTTTGGAAACTCTAATCATCAAAGACTCACATGGTACAAGGTATAAATTCTACTAATGCTTTGTCGTGCTAATTATTCTTGCCTGAACTATTTCTTTATACTTAATCAGCACTAACCTTATCGTCATGGATCGTCTTTATAGACTCAATTTGATGCACCCAAAGGAAATGACCCTGTTGCATTAAACCTTGGTTCTATGGGAAAAGGGGAAGCTTGGGTTAATGGACAAAGTATTGGGCGATATTGGGTCTCATTTCTTACCCCAGAAGGGAGTCCTTCACAAACATGGTATGCCTTAGAACTTATGTTTGGTACTTTTGTTTGAATTCTTCAAATAATAATACAAGCGATTATTCAGTAACAATACACATACGACATTGTCACTGAGCAATAAAATGCAATTTTTCGTTTGTACTTAATAGTAAAAAGGAAGCCATTAGTTCTATGCTAAAATATAAAAAATATGGTCTTCCACCTTTGCTGATCTTATTTCAAACCCATTCTTATACAGTAAAATATTTCTTCATACTTTCAAAATCATTTAAAAATGTCTTTATACCGTCATCTTATGGATGAAAAATATTGGTATGGTAAATAGAATTCTTGTCACATTAGAGGCTCCACATCATCAAAGTGACCCCGGTTTCATGAATTTCATTTACTCTATATGTAAACATTTTTCATCAATTAGATGATGGTAAGGATTTTTTAAAATCTTTTTAAATAGGGTAAAATTTATGTACAATATCTTAGGTACATTACATTAGATTTTTCAATTAAATTCAAATATATAATTATATTGAAATTAATTGTAATAGAAAAAGAAAACATTGTTTGTATTTCATTGGTTAATACAATCATGTATTTGAATTCAATTAAAACCCCTAATATATTGCACTTAGGGTACGTACTTCACTTTAGTTTTGCGCTTTAAAGAATAAGAATGATTTTGAAATAAAGGTCATATGCCAAATATGAAATTTAACAAAAAGGAAAACAAAAAACTAATCTCTCCATGCAAGTGTTTGAAACAATTATAAATGATATGGTTGTTCTTGTAGGTACAATGTACCTCGATCCTTCCTCAACCCTAAAGGAAACCTATTAGTTCTATTGGAAGAAGAAAATGGGAATCCTCTTGGTATTTCCGTGGACACGGTTTCAATAACAAGAGTATGTGGGAGAGTGACTAGTTCATATCCACCCCCAGTGATTTCATGGGTGGGTCAAAACCAAACTAGATCCAAGCATAAAAAGAAACATGGCAGAAGACCTAAAGTACAGCTTCGTTGTCCTCAAAGAAGGAAGATTTCCAAGATCTTATTTGCAAGTTTTGGGACCCCTTTTGGTGGTGATTGTGAAAACCACGGGTTTGGAAGATGTCATTCTTCTAATTCTAGAACCGTCGTAGAAAAGGTTAGCTTCTTCTTTTTCGACTTTTATTTTCATATAGATATAGATTCATACAGTAATGTTCAATTTGGTTGCCAAGAATTTATAGAGATACTGTCTGTCTATCATTGTGCTATCTTTTAAAAGCTAAAAGCCAATTTCTTAACGAACTAAATTTAACTAACAACTGAGCTTGATTTATTTATAAACATTAAAAAAGTAGCTTCTATGATTTATAATTTGCAAGTTGGAAGAAAAATTTGTCAATTTTATGTCGCTTCATGTTTTGTAAAAATTAAAATTGGAGTGTAGTAAACAAATTATTTTAGGAAATTTGTAAGGGTAGAAAGTTTAGCTTCAAACTGAAAATTTACAAAACTATCTATATGTATTATTTAAACAAGTCATACAATTCATAGAGAAAATTATGTGATACTACAACTATAGATTAATGGTCTCTTCAATCGCCATATAATGGATGGGAGGAAGATTACTTCAAACCAGCTTGGCGCTATACTTTGCCCCTTCGTAGAGTTAGATGTCTAACATGCTTTAATAAATGTGAATATATAGGCTTTGATGAGTGAGTGTGTAGCTTACCAATTAAAAAAATTCAAGTTTTTAAGTAAAGGTTGTAATGAGTTAAGTACTCAACAAATCTCGCGAGCAACCTCAAATTCAGGAAATTGAGCTTTTCAACTCAAGTTTTGAATGTTTTTATAATCAAGTTAATGGAGCCAATTGCCATGTCTGTGCACCTTGAACTCATTTACAACCCTATTACAAAGTATGTCGCACTTCTTTTTGTTTCATCTTGGCTCATACTGACTTGAAAATTCATTTGTAATGTGATTTGTAGGCCTGTATTGGAAGGAGGACATGTTCCATCCCCTTATCAAGTAAATATTTTGGTGGTGACCCATGTCCAGGCATCCCAAAGGCACTCTTGGTTGATGCGATATGTGCATGAAAATGAACCATTTTGTACCATTTGTTTTTAGGGATCCATGAACAATCCAATTTTCCACAAGAAAGGCCATTTTTCAGATTCGTGCATATAAATTTGTATTAGTGCAAACACAATGATAATGGAAATAACACAAAGAGAAGCTGAATAATACTTTTGAATTTTATTAATTTAAAGAGATGAATTAAACAACAATATTTGGACTGAGGGGCGGCACTCGCTCTCTTTAAGGAGATTCAAGCCATTGGCTGGCTAAACTTTGTAACCGGTACAGACCGTCTCTGACTTGTTTCCCCCAGGATACAACAGCCCAACAAGTGTTGTATGACTAGAACAACCTCTGTACAAAGTGTTCAAGCTCAAAGCTCTACCAAAAAGAACATCATTCCTTGCCAAGAACCTCTCTATTTTTTTTTTTACCTCCACCCTTCACCTCCCCCTTGCGCACGTATGTAACCCAATATCTGAGATAATTCATGTTAACCCATTAATCACCACAATTAAAAAGAATAAAATAGTCTCTCTCATTTTCAATGTGGGATTAAACATTTTCACTAACTCTTAATCTTCCATATTCACTCTCACATCTTTACATTTATGTTGTAACATTTATTCATTTTAATTATTTAATATTAAAATGCTCCAACAATCCCCCACTCATTTTAATATTAAATTTTTTAGTTAAAGAGAAATTATCAGGCAAAGGCGGGTCACTATGCATCATGAAGGTGTGCTCTGCATTGAACCTTCACTTAGTAAAACAGCGATCTCAACTCCAGAGTCGTAATGGTTTCCGACTTGAACTAGGACTGCTTTAGAGAAATTAAGCGTCACTGCTTACACATAACAACCCAGGTGTTGACATGAGCTTTTATAGGTAGCACTTTACGGCCGTGTGCTGATCCTGGTTTCATGAGTGTATTTGAGATTAAGTCCAAATCTCATAGGGAGCGGCCCCACCCCCAAACTCACATAGGTGAAATTTTGTCAAGGGTGCTCCTGTAATTCTGACACCCCACTCATACGAGCTACAAATTTCATTAAGAGTTTTTTACTCAACCTCTCCACATTACAGAATAAATGCACTTACATCATAGGGATGAACAATTAAAAAATTATTTACAAAATAAATAATTAAAAAAAATAAATTGTGTATTTTTTACGACCATCGTATGATTCGTTTTTCCCATTGAACCCAATTCTCAAGATCTCTGGTCCTTGGGTTGGGAATCCTCATACATGGCTCATGATTCTATGGACTTTAGTCCCATCCCCCTCGATGTATTCCAGACTCTATCTTTTGTCAAGGCCTTGGTAAATAGATCTGCAAGATTATCATTAGATTTAATATAATCCACAATTATGATGCCACTACTCAAATATGACCGCACGGTACTGTGCTTTCTTCTTGTAGGTCTAGATTTACCGTTGTAGTAACAATTTTTAACTCTGCCAATTGAGGTAGTGCTATCACAATGAATTAATATAGATGGAATTGGCTTTTCCCAAAGTGGAATTTCATATAACAAATCTCTAAGCCAATTTGCCTTTTCACTAGCTAAAGCTAATGCTATTAATTAAGCTTCCATTGTTGAATTAGCAATTATTGTTTGCTTTTTAGATTTCCAACAAATAGCACCACTACCTAAGGTAAAAATATAATCAACGGTAGAGAGAAAATCACCTGACAAAGTATTCCAATCGGCATCACTAAAAGCTTCAATCACATCAGGGTACTTTTTATAAAATAAGCCATAATATTTTGTACCAATTAAATATCTCATGACTCGCTCAATAGCTAGCCAATGATCTTTACTAGGCTTACTAGGCTTGCTAGTAAATCTGCTAAGCACTCCTACTGCATATGCAATGTCAGGTCTAGTACAATTAGTAGCATAATGCAAACTACCAATGATACTAGCATAATCATTTTGATTAAAATCTCACCATCATTATTCACAGGAAATAAATGAACACTAGAATCAAAAGGAGTAGATACACTTTTGTGATCATGAAAATTATATTTTCTCAATATTTTCTCAACATAATGTGATTGATCAAGATATATTCCATCACATGCTTTTGTAATTTTCATGCTTAAAATAAAATTAGCTTCACCAAGATCTTTCATATCAAAATGGCTTTTAACTTTTAAGCATATTTTTTGTCTCATTTATAACATGCATATTTAAGCCAAAAATCAACATATCATCCACATAGAGGCTAATAATAACATGTAAATTATTCCATGATTTAGAATAAATACATTTATCACATTCGTTTGATTTATAACCATTCTCGATCATGCAGAAATCAAACTTTTCATGCCACTGCTTAGGTGCTTGTTTAAGCCATATAGAGATTTAGTTAGTTTACATACCTTGTTTCCTTGTCCAGGCTTTACAAAGCCTTCGGGTTGATCTATATAAATCTCTTCCTCTAGGTCCCCATTTAGAAAAGCAGTTTTTACATCCATTTGATGAATTTTCAAATAAAAAATTGCAGCAATAGCAATTAACAATCTAATAGATGTAATTCTTGTTACCGGAGAAAATGTATCAAAGAAATCAAGATCAGCTTTTTGTTTAAAGCCTTTTGCAACAAGTCTAGCTTTAAACTTATCTATTGATCCATCCGGTTTCAACTTTTTTCTAAGGACCCATTTACAACCTATGGTCTTACAACCCGGTGGAAGATCTACCAATTTCCAAGTTCTATTAGAAATTAGAGATTCCATCTCATCATTTACAGTCTTTTCCAAAATATAGCATCAAGTGATGTTAAAGCCTCTTTTAAATTTTGAGGATTTTCCTCAATGTTAAAAACATAATAATCAGGACCAAAATTCTTTTCAACTCTAGCTCTTTTACTCTTTCTAGGTTCCATTTCAAAATTTTCTTGATTTTGTAGATGTGAAGTAGAAGAACTAAGTTGTGACAAAATATTTTCTTCACCCCCACAATTTTTCAATTTAAAAGGAAATTTTTCTTCATGAAAAATTGCATCACCATATTCAAAAATTATTTTGTTTTCAAGATCAAAAAATCTATAGGCTGCACTATTAATTGCATAACCAAGAAAAGCATAGGTAGTAGCTCTTATACCTAATTTAGGTATTTTAGGGCCAGTAAGCCTTACATAAGCAAGACAACCCCATACTCTTAAATATCCTAAATTTGACTTATGTCATTTCCACATCTTAAAAGGTGTGGTATGTGACTTTTTATGTGGCACCCTATTCAAAACATGACATACAGTTAAAATAGTTTCACCCCAAAAATGTAAGGTGCACCAGATTCAATTAACATGGCATTTGTTAACTTAATTAAAGTTCTATTTTTTCTTTCAGCCACACTATTAGAAGCAGGTGAATATGGTGCAGTAGTTTCATGGATAATTCCCAAAGACTAAACAAATAAGTTGAATGCACTTGATTCATACTCACGGCCTCTATCACTTCTTATTCTTTTTATTTTTCTACCGAATTGATTTTCAACTTCTTTTAAAAAATCTTGAAATTTTTTAAAAGCATCACTTTTATTTTTCAACAAATAAATAGTTGTATATTTTGAGAAATCATCAATAAAAGTGATAATATGTCTATTTCCTCCACGAGTTAAAATTCCCTCAAATTCACATAAATTGGTGTGAATTAACTCAAGCAATTCGGTATTTCTTACAACACTTTTATGAGGCTTCTTTGTAATCTTAGCTTGACTAGAAGTTTCACATTTTTCAAAATCTTTTGACAGTCTTGAAATTAATCCTAAATTACTCATGATTCCCACATATCTACTATTTATATGACACAAACGAGCATGCCAAAAATTAATAGAAGAAAGCATATAAACAGAACAGGTAGATGCTTTATTATTCCCAACATTCAATTTAAACATTCCATCACAAGCATAACATTTGCCCACAAATAATCCTTTTTTAGTGATTACATAATTATTAGATTCTATAGTTTGCTTGAACCCAGCCTTGTTAAGCAAAAAACTTGACATCAAATTCTTCCTCATGGACGGAGTGTAAAGAACATCTTTCAGTGTTAGCACGCATCCAGAAGTGAATTTCAATTCAACCTCACCACTCCCAAGAACCTTGGTTTTTGCTAGAGTCACCAAGCATAACAGTTTTTTCTTCTTCAAAAGGAGTGTACAATTTGAACCAATTTTTGTCATAGCAGACGTGCCTACTAGCACTCGAATCTACCCACCATCCTTCAACATAATGCACCATATTGATGTCTGTAATCATAGCCACTAAAGGCTCTTCGGTTACGTTAGCCTGCAAGACAGATTCACGTTTCCGAAATTTGCAAAATCAAGCAATATGCCCACTCTTGCCATAGACAAAACAGGATCTATTAAATTGATCTTGTGAAGGGGGTCCTTGGTTCTTATTGTAATTTTTATTCGGGTTTCCCCTTTCTTGAGATCTATTATTATTTTTAAAGGCTCTATTTTTAGGCTTTAATTGACTGTTTCTAGGAAAATGATTTTTGGGCATATTATTATTGGCTGAAATAAGATTTACCTTTGTGGTGGAATTACCATTACTCTCTTGTGTCATGAGTGCATCTTGTCCTCTGGCCTTCTCCTCCACACGGATGCGTGTGATCAAAGTCTCCAAGGATGTTTCCTTTTTTTTGTGCTGCAAAGTCTTTTGGAACTCCCTCCAAGATTGTGGTAGTTTATCAATTATGCCAGCTACCACCAAATTGCCTCCAATCTTTATGCCTTCGGATCTCAATTCTGCCACAATCATTTGGAAGTCTTGTACTTGATCCACCACCAATTTTCCATCCACCATTTGGTAACGGAAAAATCTACTAGCAGTACACTTCTTTGCACCTGCCTCCTCGGTATCATACTTGCTTTGTAAAACTTTCCAAATTTTCTTAGCAGAATTATAAGTTGTATCATAATAACCATAGAAATGATCGGCAAGACAATTCAAAAGATAAGAGCGACAATTATATTCATCTTGTATACTTATCTATTTTTTCTTGATGGAGACTAAATTCTTCCTCACTCATCTTATCAGTAGAAACCTTTGATGGATTCTTGTCAATGAGGATGTAGGCGACTTTGAGAAGACTCAAGTAGAAGAGAACATTTCATTTCCACCTCTTGAAGTAGGCTCCCTTAAAGCGAAAGGGCTTGTTGAGATCTCCAACAGGCTCATTTGGTTTCTCTTGTGTAAGCTCCATATGTTGAATCTCCTTAAAATTGATAATGCAAACACAATGATAATGGAAATAACACAAAGAGAAGCTGAATAATACTTCTGAATTTTATTAATTTAAAGAGAGAAATTAAACAACACTAATTGGACTGAGGCGTGGCATTCACTCTCATTAAGGAGATTTAAGCCCTTGGTTGGCTAAACATTGTAATTGGTGCAGATCGTCTCTGACTTATCTCCCCCAGGATACAACAACCCAACAAGTGTAGTATGGCTAGAACAACCTCTGCACAAAGTGTTCAAGCCCAAAACTCCACTAGAAAGAACACCTTTTTTTGCCAAGAACCTCTATATTTTTTTTTAGTGTATATTGCAGTAACTTGGATTAGGTCTGAATGAGCCTATTTATAGGATCAATGGGCCTCATGAAATTACTACCCAAATTAATCTGATTAATTAGGTCCATTATTATGATGTTGTGGGTGTTACAAGATTAATTGTTGGATATTAATCTGATGGGTTGGAGTTACTACCCATTTACTCACCAACGGATATGGTAATTACTTTGAATGGGCTGTCAAGTAGGAGGATCTAAGAGGCTGATTCATTTCCATTTTTGATACCTCTACCCTTCACCTCCCCTTTGCGCACGTATCTAGCCCAATATCTGAGACAATTCATGTTAGTCCATTAATCACCACAATTAAAAAGAATAAAATAATCTCTCTCATTTTCAATGTGGGATTAAATATTTTCACTAACTCCTTATCTTCCATATTCACTCCCACATCTTTACATTTATGTTGTAACATTTATTTATTTTAATTTTTTAATATTAAAATGCTCCAACAATTTGTAATGACATAGCTTACAGACTTTAACACATATATAGTTTTTTTTTTCATTATTTTTTCAATATCTTTTTCATTATTTTTAATATATAATAATATATGGGGGAGGGGGAGGGGGAGGGGGAGGGTAGGGCCTAAAAAAGGGATATTACCCAAATTGGTTCAGACCGAGGAAGCAATTGAGCCCAACTACTCATTATCACAAGCCGAGCACAATAAGGGTAATCCAAATAGAGAAACCGAGGAAGTCAACCTGCCCAAGGAACGTACACTCATCGGGAGACTATAGACAAACTACCAAGGGCATGTGACTGAAGATCGAGGAAGGAAGAAGAGACGAGCAAGCAACGCAAGGAGGAAGCTTCTAGATAAAGCACACATCACCTTCACATTTAATGTACTATACCAACTTATCCAACCACATTAATAGTAAAACGACCCTTGAACAGTGTCCCCACACACTGCATCCTACTTTACCACCACCAGCAAAGTAACGATGGGACAAGTATCTATAAAAGGATCAATAACCCTCCAAGTGGAAGGCAAGAATGCGATCCCAGCAGCTATATATGGTAGGCAAGATCCTCCTAGAAGGGGATCGGAAAAACTAAGAGAAAATGGAGAGAAAGGATTACGAAATTGTGTAACCCAAGAGCCTTGTTATCATAAGAACATTTGCTCCTCGGACAGGCCTAAGGAGAAAGCTTGAATCATATACCTTGTTCTTTCTACTAATCTCCTCTTAACTATTGTCTCATATATTGTTGCTTTTCCTTTAAATCCACCAATTAAGTGTATGTTTGGATTGCATTGAAAACAGCAGACATGCACCTCTGCGTTTTTTTGTGTGGGTCCTGTGCATTGTTTACGGGACCCGCAAGTACGGATTTCAGCAAATTTTTCTTTAAAACTGGGTCCCACGGCACTATTCACACATTTAAAAATTATTTTGCTACAGTATTTTTAGTTTTCAGAAATAAGCGGCATCCAAACAGACCCTAAGACTACTAAGACACGAAATGTTGACCTTAACAACCCACCTCTACAAATAAATTGCATTAGGCTTGAACTTCAGCCCATATCTATTCTTATTGGGCTTGGTCTCCTACATCGCCCCTTACAATATATAAAACCAAAGTCATCTAACTTTTTGTCAACCTTTATATATTATTCAAATGTGTGTGTGTGTGTGTGTGTGTGTGTGTGTGTGTGTGTGTGTGTGGGTAAATTGTAAATTATACCCCTAAAGTTTGGTGGTGTTTGGATTTTACATCATAAAATTTCAAAACTTGGATTTTATCCCCTAAAGTTTGGGGTGTTTGGATTTTATATCCTAAAGTTTTAAATTTTGGATTTTACCTCCTAAATTTTGAGGGTATATAGATTTTACTCCCTAAAGTTTGGGTGTGTTTAGATTTTACACCCTGAAGTTTCAGAATTTGGTGGGTGTAAAATCCAAACCTCCCAAAATTTTAGAGGGTAAAATTAAAATTCCGAAATGCATGATATAAAATCGAAATACCCCTAAATTTTAAGGGGTAAAATCTAAATTCTAAAACTTTATGGTGTAAAATCCTGAAGTTTTAGAATTTGGTGGGTGTAAAATCCAAACCTCTCAAAACTTTAGGGGGTAAAATCAAAGTTCCAAAATGTCATGATATAAAATCCAAACACCCCAAACTTTAGGGGGTAAAATCTAAATTCTAAAACTATATGGTGTAAAATTCAAACACTTCCAAATTTTAAGGGAGTAATTTGCAATTTACTCATATATATATATACATAAAATTAAAGTTAAATCTATTTGATATTTAAATTCTCCATAGAATCTTGGAACATCATAGTAAATGCCTAGCTAATGATAGAATATATAGTTTAGGACTTGGCTTAGGTCCAATGTATCTAGTGCACTGGACCCAGTCAGATGGTGACAGTTGTCCAAAAGTAAACACATGTCATCATCTCAACAGGTCCAGTACTATTGGATACTAAACCTAAGCCTGACCCTATAATTTATATATCAAAACAATCATAATAAATATCAATTAAGTTGTAATTATTAATAATTATTTATTAATAATTATCACAATTAGCAAATTTCATATTTAGTCAAAAAATAAAATAAAAGATAATATTATGTTATAATCTTTCGTGGCATTGTACAAGTTACTGACTAGTTGAATATAGTACTTGTTATGAACTTTTATACAGGAAATTCTTGTTATGAACTTTTGAAAATTTCTGGCTAGCTAACGCTTCACTAGATCCGTGTCATTGACGAGCAGCTGTCTCTCTTGATCAACCTGAATCAACCATAAATGACCTTTGTTATATGCACATATCAATAATTTGATGAAAAAATAAATGATATATATATATATATATCTCGTTAAATTCACATATCGACATAAATCTAGTCTTTTAAATCACAGCTGCCCCTCTTAATCAAGCGTAAATGAGTTTTGTCATATGCACATGAAAAGAATAACATAATTTGAGTTTTTCGTTATATTGACATATCAACATAAATCATAGTAATATGAAGTTATGAACCACATGCACAGCTACCAGCCTACAATTAATGTCTTTTTTTCCTTTCAAAATTTAATATGTACATATGTACATAAATCATTTTGATTAGGTTTAGACTAGAGCTTTATCCAAATATACTAATTGCCAAAACAAAACTGTTATCTGCTTAATGAGCGTGTCATTGTGACAAAGAGAATATCAATAGTCTTATAATTCAACTCATACTTCTTAAAGTATCCAATAAAAAATATCTAGGTTCAAATTTCTTTGTTCCATTGTAACATTTTTTTAATTTTGTTGAAAAAACCCATTGTAACATTTTGAATGAAAAAAAGAAAAAAAGAAAAAAAAAAGAATAAAGTTAATAATGGTATCAAGTGTCGATCCTCCATTTTACATCATCCAATAACATCTAATCACATCATTACTTAAAAAAAAAAAAAAAAACAAAAATCACCACTTTTCATAGCTCATTATTTATTCACTCGCATACAAACACTTCCCTAAAACTTTATATTTACTATAAAAATACAAAACAATGAATTAAATAATTAAAAAAATGAGAGAGAGAGAGAGAGAGAGAGAGACCACCACTATTTCGAAGGAAGGATTTGAGCAGGGGAATGCTCCCCTATTTGTCTCGGACATTCTTTGTCTTCCGCTCTCCGACCTACTCTTTCTCTCTCTGTGTGGAAAGTCAACTCTTTTGTTTTAGTTTTCTAACAATAAATACACTTTTGTCCCAAATTGTGGGTCCTCCATTTAATTTTAGGATGTCCCATAAAATGTAGTTTTTTTTTTTTCAAAGTTAATAAATAAATTTTCCTTATATTTTATTTTAAAATTCAATATCATTTTTTCACCAAGTTTAAATTAATGAGAGTAATTTTAGAAATTTATACCTTTCTAATAAACCCAAAGCATTTTAAATATTGTTTCCTTAAATATTTGAATTTTCTAAACAAAACCAACAATACCTAATAAATGAAATTCTATAGAAAGACCCTTCACTCTTTTTTTCTTTGTTTCTTTCGGTAGGAGACCCTTCAGATTTTGCTCCTTAAAACAAGCAGGTTTCTTTGCCATCTTATAATCACCTACTTCTATTCCAACTCCACGCAGAAATAAATTTCATATGAGAAACCCAAGTCCATACAAAGGCTATGAAGTTCATCGATTCGTTACTATGCCAAACTATATAGCTTAGCTCAGTTTCTTTCTTATCTCTATAACCTGTAAAAGCTTTACGTAGTAGTAGTATCGAGATAATTAAAAAAATCATCCATTCAAATCCCTTTAGCCGCTAGAACCAAATTCTAGCACAAAGACACACTCAAATTTATATGGCAGCGTGAGGAGAGAGAGAAAGTTATTGAAACAAATAAAGAGCTGCGAGACTGAGAATTGAGAAAGCAATATGAAGATATTGTGGGTATTGTTGTATTGGTTCTTACTGTTTTTGAATACTTTTGGCTTGGCTTGTGGAAGAAACGTAACATATGATGGAAGATCCTTAATCATTAATGGCCAGCACAAGATGCTTTTCTCTGGCTCAATTCACTATCCTCGTAGCACTCCTGAGGTATTTTATTCTTTCCGTGTTTTTTTTTTTCCTCCTATTTAAATTCGAAAAAATATATAATATATGAGATCAAAAAGGCTATTGGGTATCCATAGTCAAATTCAAAAATTTGAAACTTAAATTTTGGTTGTTGTACGTTTTTTATTTGCAATCAAACATGCCCATTCTTTGTTTTTCATCTTTCTATTATTTTCCATTTGAAAACATTGAAAAAAACAGAGCCGACTCAACAAGATTCGAGGCCTAAGGCAATGATTTTAGTGAAACAGTTTTGTGCATTTACTTTTTTTATTTCACTTATTTATTAAGTATTATTTTTGTTTATAGAATGGAAAGAATCTTTTGGGTAAATGATGAAAGTTTTTTTTTCTAAGTCATGGGATAGAGAGAAAATATATACGAATTTCTTAATTATTAGCTAGAAAAGCACTTTTTCAAAAGAAAAAGTAAATAAGTTTGAAATATATTTTATTTTAAGTTGTAATATATACATAACCAGATTATGGGGACTTTTTTATTTGGGCCCTAGGCAATTGCCTAAATTGTCTGGAAGTTAATTAATTAAGCTGGAAAAAAAAATTATAAATATGAAGGAAGAACAAACATAAATACAAAAGTTTTGATTCATGTGATGGGATTGGAATGGGAATAGAGAAAAATTTAATCATCCAATTCTTTTCATCTCTTTTTATTTTATTTTATTTATTTTGAGAATCCAATTCTTATTATCTTAGTTAGGTAAGACATTTGGTTTATATATATTTTTTGAGAAAATCTTCATGAGTATTTTGTTGTAAAAGGAAATAGTAAATATTCCCTTAATTCATATAAACCAAAATCGGCATGGAAAATAGGCAATGCGTGTAGAGGTTTTCAACTTTTCCTTCTCGGGTGTCTTATCATTTTCATAAATTTAAGGAAAAACTCCGAAAAAGATCAATATCGAATACATCACGAAAAAAAAAATTGTACATAGGTCCTTGTTTTTGTTGTAGACCTTTAATATCTTATGTTTTTTTGTTTGTTTATTGGCATAATAGTGCTATTTATTCCTCTTACTTTACGCAAAACAAAATCTACTTACGAAGTCAACCCACGTTTTAGGGTAGCTTTTCTCAATGAATATGACTTAGCTAGCTATTTATCTTTTTCCTTGTTTTTGGTTGGATTTTTCTGTGGGAGTGTTGGAAACTTGGAATGTTCTTTCAAAAGTGATAGGATATATAATACTCCCCCTTATCTCAATCGAGTTCTCGACATATAGAATTTTATTTTGTATTATAAGATATATATATATAATACTCCATTCACATAGGGTGGACTTGAACCCTTATGTATATATCCTCGTCATACAAAATTCTACCTCTCAAGATAGTGGGCTTACTGCGGCCCATGAATTCTTAAATTACATGTCAGGCCAGTCCAGTTAAATCCATAATTTTTTTTTTCTATTCCTTTTTTTAATAGAGATAATTTTTATTTAATAAACAAAATAATGAGGGTATTTGGGGAGCTCGTCACCATCTCCCTCTTGAATAGAAAGAATCCAATGAGAAAATTAAGAGATGGTAGCCCCAAGGCCCAAGACATACAAGAGCAGTGATTTATGTCTAAGATTAATCTTCAAATATATATATATATATATATATATATATATATATATAGAAACACACATACACACACTTGTCCCGTGTTCTTTAGACATAAATTAGATTACCTTATTAAAAAAATTTGGCCAAAATAAAGGTTAATATCGTTATAGCTAGTATACATCCAGACCAACCAAGGCTAATAATGTGAAGCTCATAATAAGGAAGGGCTTGATGTTTGGTAAGAGGAGTCTCTTGATTCTATATTGTACATTGTACATGTTGATGTTCAAGTTTCAAAATTATTAATAAACCTTCTGTTCTATTACTAAAAAACAAAGTAATAGTGTCTTTTTATCTTTGTGTTGATGTAGATGTGGCCATCTTTGATTGCGAAAGCCAAAGAAGGAGGATTAGATGTGATTCAAACCTATGTGTTTTGGAACCTTCACGAGCCCCAACATGGACAGGTGAAACCCTAATTTCCCTCATTCTCTTTTATTTTCACTAATGGTGGTGGTAATATGTCTTTTATAGTACGATTAATGGTTGTGGTTTGACTATATTATTGTATAATTCATCTAATATCTAGCTTGATATAATCAGTGTGCTAAAACTAACATAAGCCCTCTGCAAAGCGAACACTTTAAGTAGTGATATAAAACTAGGTAATATTAAGCGTGTGTATGTATATATTCAAAAAATTATGATTCATGATTTTTTTTTCTTTTTTCAATAATAAATTTTTATTTCATATTCACAAAATGAAATGAATGATTTAGATTCATAGAATAAACCAAAATAACATTGAATTGCATTAAAAAGTACTCTTTTAAAAATAAAAACAATTAAGTTACCAGAGTTGCATTTTAGGAGAGTGTAATTGTGATTGATAAAATATAAATAAATAAATTGTTTCCTTTTCTCAGTAATAAAATTTTCATTTTAGATTCATAAAATGAACTAAAATAAAAAAAAGAACATTGAATTGCCTTCGAAACTATTTTAAAACTATCTGTTTAGACTTTAGAGTTCCATTTTAGCCTAGGAGAGACTAAACTAGAGGAACTCTATTGTAAATGTTAAGTTATATAAAGTTGACAATTGAAAAATATAATATCATAAAAAAATTTAGATTATTATCGAAAATACATTCAAATGACTGTTTTTAAACTAGTTTTTATTCATCAATTTCAATATTTCTTATAAAACTAAACGATTAATGGTGGTGATAATATGTCTTTTTAATTAATATGATTAATGGTGGTGGTTGCAATATGCCTTTTGCAGTATGATTTCAGTGGAAGACGTGATTTAGTAAAATTCATAAGGGAAATTCATGCACAAGGTTTATATGCATGCCTTAGGATTGGACCCTTCATTGAGAGCGAATGGTCTTATGGGTAAAGCCACTTCTTTTTTCTTCTTTCTTTTGATACCTCTCCTTATTATACTATATACAAAATATTTACTTCTCAAATCTAGAAAGCTCGATAATGTAAATTATTTTATAAAATTAGTGCATTAAATTGAATTTTCAACTAAGGCATGTGTTTTGGCGCTGGTCTCAGGGGTCTGCCATTGTGGTTACATGACATTCCAGGCATTGTCTACCGTTCTGATAATGAACCATTCAAGGTAATGACTTTTAATTTCCCAAATTCAATACAAGTTGTTGTGATTTTCAACAAGAATAGTTCTCATTCTCATATTGATCATTGATGGTAGTTTCACTTATAAACCATATAATACTAATATATTTGATGAAGTATAACAAATGGTTGGATAAGTGGATTTGAATGAAACAAATTCTAACTTTTTTGTCGATGGCAGCTTCATATGGAAAGGTTTACAAAGAAAATAGTAGACATGATGAAGTCAGAGAAATTGTATGCTTCACAAGGAGGGCCAATCATATTATCACAGGTTAAGTTTTTTTTCGTTTTAAAAAAAAATTATAAAAGAATATTGATATTTGACAATTTGTTAACTCACGTACCTGTTTTACTTATTTATTTATTTACAAAAGGTGTATACAATACATGTAGATTGAGAATGAGTACATGAATGTAGAAGCAGCTTTTCATGAGAAAGGGCCACCTTATGTCCGTTGGGCTGCAAAGATGGCTGTGGGGCTTCAAACTGGTGTACCTTGGATAATGTGTAAGCAAGATGATGCTCCTGACCCAGTGGTTAGTTTCATTCTTTTACTATAGTGGTCGTATACAAGACACACAATGTCATGTCACCTAAAATGGTGTTTATAGGATGTGTGTACGAGAGAGAGTGTGTAAGAAGATTTAACCTATATGATATATAGTTAAACTTCGAGCAAACATTATAATATTTTTTAAGGAAAATAACTGAAAAACATCGTGTAACACTCGTCTTTTTTAGTTTGGAAATTTGTTTAGCTGTTTCCTAAACAAAAAAGAGAACTTTTATCTATAATTTTAACCCACATTTAACAAATTAAATCTGATAATTCACAGATAAACACTTGCAATGGAATGCGATGCGGACAGACATTTGCAGGACCCAATTCGCCAAATAAACCATCATTGTGGACAGAGAATTGGACGAGCTTGTATGTTATCCATTGTTTTCCTTTCTGTACGAGCTTTTTTCAAATAGATGTTTGAGCCAATAGAAACTTATTTGCTTTTATGTAGATAAAAGCATATATGCCATACTTTGTTGGCCAAACTAATACATTGTATTTTCTTTGAAGTTATCAAACATATGGGGAAGAACCATACTTGAGATCAGCGGAAGATATTGCATTCCATGTTGCGTTGTTTATTGCAAAAAAAGGAGGAAGTTATGTGAATTATTATATGGTATGATGATCTCTTTTTTCACATTAAAAACAGTAGTTAGCAGCTTCTTTTGTTTAAGTACTTGTCATTTTTTTAAATTATACTCATAGTCATAACGATAGACATAATTCAATTCCAAAAATATGGTTTCATTATAGTATCATGGAGGCACCAATTTTGGAAGAACAGCATCTGAATATGTAACCACAAGTTATTATGATGAAGCTCCTCTTGATGAGTATGGTATGTTCTCTGCATTTTTTGTTTTTATACATAATACATATGTATGAATTAATAATTGCCTTTGACAAAAATAATAATAATAATAATAATAATAATAATAATAATGATAATGATAGCCAACTTACTTGATGAGTTCAGGTTTAATTAGACAACCTAATTGGGGTCATCTTAAGGAATTGCATGCTGCAATGAAGTTGAGCTCAAAGCCTTTACTTTCAGGAGCATTAACTAAGTTATCTTTGGGTGGAAAACAACGAGTAAGAACATAAAATATAACCTCCTGGATGTTCTTTCCTAGTGTTTATCTATTTTTTCATGACATGCATGCTTAAGTAAATTATCTATCCCTTTGATTTTTTTTTTTTACCTATACAGGCTTACATCTTCAAAGGAAACTCTGGAGAATGTGCAGCATTTTTGGTGAACACTGACAACAAAAGAGATGTCAAAGTTCTCTTTCAAGAAGTTTCGTATGAATTGCCTCGAAAATCAATCAGCATTCTACCAGATTGCAAGATCCCAGTCTTCAACACTGCAAAGGTAAGTAAGACTCAAATGCACTCAAGTTTTTTGAGTTTCTCATAAATTGCACTTTTTCATATCAATCAATTTAACTATCCTTTCATTTTAGAATTTCCATTTGTTTGACTTCATTCATATGTCGAAGTTACATATTTTGGAGTTGAAATGCTTGTTCACATGCAACAACAATAAAATTTTCAATATTTTAGAAAGTAGTTTCATATTTTAACTTGCTTTATTGAACAGATTAGCACGCAATATAATACAAGATCAGTGACCTCGAGGAGAAGGTTTGATTCAATTGAAAAATGGGAAGAGCACAAAGAAGTTATCCCCAGTATTCACAAAACTTCATTAAGAGCAAACTCATTCTTAGAGCAGATGAGTACAACGAATGGTACATCTGATTATCTTTGGTACACTTTCAGGTAAAGCTAATTAACTACTCTTAAAAGTTCATGTGACTAAACCTTATAACTCTAAAATGCTTGCTATTTATTGTGTAAATTCAGATTTCCAAATCCCGACCAAACCGCTCAATCTGTGCTGAATGTGCATTCCAATGGACACGTTCTGCAAGCTTTTGTAAATGGAGATTTTGTAGGCAAGTTTTATGATTCCTTGATTTCTTCTTAGATGGTTGGTGTATTACAAATATGAATAGTTAAATTCTACATTTATAGTCACCATATTTAGTATGCATCTTCCGCATGGAAATGTATATATTTTAAGACCTCTTTTTCACGATGTTGGGGATGAGAAGTCTCACGTTTTCTTCTCATCAGATTACCTAAACCTGCTGAGTAATACGCTAATGCTAGATACAAATCTTTTTTCACAATAATTTTCACAATTTGTTTAAGTGGTGTAAAGTTGCGATCTGAGTAATATCACTTTTATATGAGTCCCTTACTACCACCATTTTAATGTGCACCAATCACAACAAATCATATCAGTTGTTGTGTAAATTTTTATACCCCAACTCATTGATAACTAAAAGAGTATTATGATAATGTCATATTTGCTCCCTATTTCGTTAACATCTATGGCAGGCATATTATTATTTTTGGTAAAATTTATTACAAGCTACTCCCTCCTTATCAAGAGTTAAAAGTTGCTCCACCACAAGCAGTGGATAATGGAATAAAACATAACCAACATCCCTACCAAGCTTAGACTTTGCATTAGCACATCGGTTAGCTTCTTGGAAAATGTTCCCAAGCTTAGACTGGCTTATTAATTATCTCTCCTTTTTCTCTTGAATCCTTTTCATTCCATGCTATAATAAAGGGCCTTTTTGGGGTGCCCTGTTTCTTTTTTTTAAAGAAAATATTACACACATATATATTTCCAACCTGCCTAGTTTTTACCAGAACCTTTTTTATTGATAAGCTCAGAAGCTTTCAATAACTATTTTACGTTACTCTGTTATTATTTAGGATCCGCACATGGAAGTCACCAGAACAAAAGTTCATCTCTGGAGAAAAATGTTACATTAAGAACTGGACCAAACTACATCTCCCTACTCAGTGCAATGGTTGGATTACCGGTAATTTTCAATCTCATGTCTCTTATTCTTTTGTATTGATTGTTAAGCATTATGAATTAAGGCAAACCAAACAGTGACCTAATGGCACTAGATTGAATTTTAATGAGTTCATTTGATGACATCTCCTAACAACTAAGTAACATAGATGAATAAAACTCTATTTCACTTTGATTGAGGACAGATTATATTCTTCATTTCGGTAAAAATTTTGGACAACACTTAGTACACTAAGTTCTTTAATTAAATTCAAAGATATAGTTGCATTAAGTATTAACCAATAAAGCTCAAACAATGTTATTTTTTCTAAGAACAATCAAATTCAATGCAGTTATATGTTTGAATTTAATTGGGAAACATAATATTTTTACTCTTTTTTTACTCTAATAAGCACATGATTGCAAATATTAGTGAAACATGCAGTAGTGATTCTTTTAATTAACAAAACAAATCTGACAAAACTAATGGAGTAGCTTCTAGGCATGCCCATGGTTGTTTAATGTTTCCTCTATTTGTACAATTTTTTTTTTTCGGATTAAATGCTATACAAAATAAAGAAATATAAACGCTTTTGTCTTCATGAAACTGCCATTCAAATTGGTTTGTTTGTGAAGGATGCTGGAGCCTATCTGGAAAGAAGAGCTGCAGGATTAACTAGAGTAAGAGTTCATGGCAAGGATTTCACCAACCACCGATGGGGATATCAGGTGATTTCCTTTTAGCTACAAAATGCTTCTTTTCTTTTCTTTTCTTTTTTTTCTTTTTTATGGAGAATTTGGAAGTGGCAGGAAAAAATTCAACAATCTCCACATCAGTGATTGAGCATATCTTTAAAGATTTGCCTTTCTGGGGGGCTCACTCACATTCAAAACTCATGATTTAGCAGCACTTGTTAAGCATTGTATTTTAACTTCAATGATATCTAAAATATCATATCTTGTGTAACTATTCTACATCTCTGAAGGTTGGGTTGTTAGGAGAGAGACGACAAATTTATACAGATCATGGATCAAGTAAAATTCAATGGAGTAGGTATGGAAGCTCTAGGCATCAACGACTTACATGGTATAAGGTAGGACTACTGCTTGCTCGTTTTGTTTTTGCCAACAATTTCTGGTTCAATCTGTGCAACAAGATGTATAGTATTTATTTTAACAAGGAACATATACTTCATGTCGTACATTCGATCAAGTACTAATCTAGTTTTCATGGTTGATTGGAAGACTATATTCGATGAACCTCCTGGAAATGATCCTGTCGCATTGAACCTGGGTTCTATGGGAAAAGGAGAGGCTTGGGTCAATGGCCAGAGCATAGGTCGATATTGGGTATCATTCCTCACTTCACAAGGAAGTCCTTCACAAACAAGGTATTCTATACATATATTTGTTTTTGGTTTTAATTTTGTGTCCATACTTAACACATACTACGATCTCTCCAGGCAATAATCATTTCATCTATTGCATGAAATTCCAAAAAAAATTAACTTCCAACTTATTCCCAGAAAATTGCATCACAACTTGTGTAGTGCTATTGTGTGACCAGTTTCCTGCTCTTCTCAACAAGCTCTAGGACAATTGCTTGGATGTTATAAAACGTTTTACTTATATTGAACTTTTTATTTTTTAGGTACAATGTACCGAGATCCTTTCTCAAGCCTAGAGAAAACCTATTAGTTCTACTAGAAGAAGAAATTGGCTACCCTTTGGGAATTTCCCTGGACACAATTTCAAGAACAAAAGTATGTGGGCTTGTGTCTGAATCCCATTTGCCCCCAGTTTGTTCATGGACAAGGCATAACCAAAGTGAAGAAATCTGTCAAATAAACTCTGGCAGAGGGCCTCAAGTTCAGCTCCAGTGTTCTCCAAATACTACCATATCCATGATCTCATTTGCAAGCTTTGGAACACCTTTTGGGGATTGTGAGAGTCAAATTCTTGGAAACTGTCACTCCTCTAATTCCAGAGCCATTGTAGAAAAGGTGAGCTTGTAATTTTATTTTCAAGACAATTTAATTAATACTGGTTTTAATTCTAAGTAGAGGGGGAAAGCATAGGATTATGAGGTAATCTTATAAATAGGCAGGGTTATAATATCAGTGTACAGTTCCTCTATTATAATTTTTCCACCATTCCCGTGCAAAGCAGAGTTATTCTATTACTATATGGACCACCAAGCTTGGTGAGTATATGGAGTAAAACTCCATCCAATTGTTAAGAAGATAGGTGACAACTAAAATAAAATAAGATTTAAATCTGAAAGTTTTCTCTCCAGATTCTTTACATCCAGAAAAAGCATCAGTTCCAGTATGATTAGGATATGTTCCAGGGTATAAGTATTCCTAGCTCAAATGTCATTTTTACAAAGTTTGAAACCAGAGCAATTAATGACGAGTAAAACACTGCAATGTTAATTTAAGTAGTGCATTTTTTTTCCTCTGATGAATCAAGCTCATAAATGAATCAGTGACTTGTACTTCTTTCTTATTATTGACATATAATTTTCTTATTAATTTTTTTCAGGAATGTCTAGGGAAGAGCAAATGTTCCATCATTGTAGCAAGCCATACTTTTGGTGATGATCCCTGTCCAGGCATCCCTAAAGCTCTACTGGTTGATGCACAATGTAAATGACCATGATGATTTTGCTCCATCTTTTCCATGGGGACAAAGGATCCATTTATATATATTATTCCTATTTTTACCTGTATATGATGTGTAACTAGGTAACCTAGCGTATTCATAATTGAATTATTATTTATATGATTAGAAGGGAATAAAATTAATTTTTCAATTACTAGTTGGATTCCATTTCCGAGTATGAACCTCTCTTACCGGAAACAGTTAGATACAATTTGACATCATAGCTATAATACATATGGATGTTATCAAATTATACCTCAGAAGCTCAGTTGATACAAATGCATCAGGAGTTAATTCTGTATATAAATCAGAGCCCACTGAACTTATAGATTTCATTTCAGCAAAAAACCTATTTGTCAGTTTAATGAATATGAAGTTTTCCACTTGTTTCATTTGAAGCTTAATGATCCCAAAACTAGAAATATGACCACAAAGCAAGCAACATAAAGTTTTCACAAAATCGTTTCTAAAAAAAAATTCATAAAATCAAAGCAAGTAGCAATTCTAACAAAGACAAGAAATCAGGGAAGACCAATGGGAATGGGCACATTCATTGATGTAAATCAATTAATAGACATAAATGACATATAACAGTAAAAAAACTGCTCAATCAGTACCTGACACTAGACGACTATGATTATGATTAAATCACACCATTTGTTGTGCATACAAAGATAAAGAATGGCTGATCGCCTAACTTACAAGAGTCAAAGTGGTAACTGATGGGAATTAGAAATCTTGCCGCAATACAAAAATACTGAGGTTAAGGTTACATGTGCTCATAAAACCTGCCATCAACCACCATATCACATAACATTATTTAATGCACAAAATCAAGATAAGGAAAGAAATTTAGATAGTAGAGGACTAGAAATGAAAGTTGGAAAAACTTCTCTTTTGACCCATAAACACACCCCTTCTAACATATAATTGACAAATTAACATGCAAATAAGGCATGTAGAGGTCATATAATTCAACTGTAATGTATTGATTCTATGAAAAAAATATCAAGTGATATTCTATATAGATACATACATACATACATACATGTATGTGTACTTAAAAATAACAGGTTATTACAGTATAAATAAAAACAAATGAACAAAGAAAAAGTAGATGAAGTATTCTTAAGTCTTAACATGAAGGATTCACAGCTTATCATGGGGAATATATGAAGTACCACAAAGGAGAATTTTCATAACTAACTTACAACGTCAACTAAAGTTAAACCTCAAATATAATAAAATTTCAAATAATCTCCCACAGCCAATAAATATTCATTACTGAAAAAGTCTACTGCTCCCAGTTAAACTTTACACTGAAAGTTATCAATGAAAGTGAGCTACACAGCTCAGTCAGTGATTAACAACACAATGGAAATGAGTCAAGCTACACAATACTTTGAATTTGTATCATATATAAGAAGATGTGACATGATCTGGAGGAGCAACCTGAAAAGGGCATGCAGTTTTGATGTCATCCTCCATCAAATTGTGCAAATGCTACCATGATTCAAATCCTACTGCCTTTACCAAAGAATTGTTACTTCCAATGACCCCCTTGCATCTTGATCGTGAGATCAATAATAGCTTTTACAAATCATGCTCCTGAAAGAAAGAGAGGAGGGAGGGATTTAAGTTATTGCCATCAAGGAAGCGAGAAAGCTTTGACAATTATCAATTATAGCTTCAATTGTTTTCCCAAAAGAGAAAAGGTACATAGTTTCAACTTTCAATTACCTCTGCACATTTAGCCATTCTTAGTCTTTGTAGATTTCTTTTCTTTGGTACTCCAAAAATGTGCTGGTAGGAGGGCCTTTTGAGAAGGTAATTCAGCAATGAAAAGCAGGGTTTGAGCCCAACCAGCATATTTGCCATATTTGCTCACAAATGCCTCTGACACACGGCTGCAGAGTTTAGGTGTCAGTCGGACACCTGCAAGCTCTGGTAATAGGTCCCTTGTAGCAATCTTCCCAAAGAAGAAAAAATATTTGCAGATCAGAACTTCATGAACTGGAAATCACAAAAGATAACTTGGAAAGATGCAGTTTAGTTATTCAAACTAAAGCTAATGCAAGCTTCTGTGTGATACCGGAGGGGTTGTCTTGTGGTCTCATACATTTCAATTGCTTGATATTTTCTTTAGTCCAATACCATTACAGAAAATGCATTTATAAAAACTGTACCCATATATTAGAAGAAAAATTAATAAACTAAACATTAACACAATCAGTGACACAGCATTCCATGATTGCAAATGGCTAAACCCACGACTTCACATAATAAACTAAGATTTTATTTATTTATTTATTATTACAATCTGACATTTTTGAGCCTCCATATTCTTCTCAATGTTTATATATATATATATATATATATATATATATATATGTTTCAGAAAGTTGGGCCAGCAAGATACTTAGAAAGTAGGAACTTTAATCCCAAAAGATGAAAAGAAGTTGTTGATTTCATTTCTATCAAAATCATTATCTTGGTTATAACACAATATAGCCACATTCCAGGTATTGGTGAAACGTAAAACACAGGAAGAATACCTGCCACACGTGCGTGTCAACGGGAATGGCATGGTGTTGATCAAGAGAGAAGAGAGCAATGCATGCTGCCACCTTAGGACCAACTCCAGGTAGAGTAGAGAGAGCATCAATAACCTCTTGAAGATCCATATTACGAAGAGAAGCAAGCCTTTCTTCACCTCCACCAGGTTTTGATTGCAAAGCACTTACAGTGCCAATAATGTATTTGGCCCTGCACGTCCAAATCATGAGTGAAATAAAATGTCAAGATTGTTCTTAGCAGATAAAGCAAACATTATATAAGGCCAAAAAAGGTTATGCATCAGATCATTAACTTAATAAACAAATTCAGAAATGAGCAGGCATGTATACCAATCCATATAAATATGTAAACGAATATCGTAAAATGGTATCGCTGTAATAAGTCAACTAATGTTCATAGTTATGAAGCATAAGATACATGTCCAGTCCTCAAGGGTAGAGTCAATTTCCACCTATCCATTAAAATTTTCTTCAGCCTCTCTATTCTTCTGAAAATACATACTCCACCAGAGTAAGATAACTTGCCAAATTCAGGAATTGAATGTAACAATTAAATACATAAAGCACCAGTTTAATTTTACCAAGTCATCACAATTCACAACCATGCCATGATCAAATTCTATATTTGTAAGTTCCACAACATTGACATACACAATCAATTGCTTACAAAAGAATTTTAAGCCAAAATGCATTAAAGAGTTATGTCGGCCACACCACATGTATTCTTTTCCATGTATCTGAAGTCACACTCTCCTCTCCGTTTATCTGAAGTAAAGTTTTTTTTTTTGTTTTTTTTTTACTAACTAAAAAAGAGGATTCAATTGAAGAATAACAGCGACCAACCTGTAACCAAAACCGGCCTGTCTAAGCTGGTCCTCGGAAACTGAAGCCAACTGGTCCAAACTCGGGAACTGGTGAAACTGTAAGCCTTCCACAGTCCCCAAATAAGTCCCCAAAGACGAAACAAAGTCCACCATTTTAGTAATTCTCTTAATGTTATTATTGGAAGAACACAAGAACTGAATCAAACACTCGAGTGGGTCTTGCCTGAGCACACGTGCACCACCCAAGTGGCAAGCCAGCTCAGCAAACCTGGGGTCCGAGGCCGAGAAAACCTCCCAGATTTCACTGAGAGAAATACCCATGTTGAGAAAATCAAGCAGGGCTGACCTGGCACTGGTCTCTGAAGTAGTAGTGTGGTGGAGGCAGTAAGAAACGTCGCCGTTTTGGAGGTGGGTTAGGGAGACGAGGTGGGAGTCAACGACGCCAGTGTACTGAAGAGGACCGGTTTGCTTCCAGCGGAAGGTTTGGCCGGTTGGGAAAGTGAGGGGGAGAGAGAGCTCTGATTGGGTCAGATTGAGAGGGACCCATTTGGATTTGGGTTTTTTGGTGGGGTTGTGGTGGGTTTGTGAGCGGGGTTTGGTGGTGGAGAGTGGCGGTGTTGGTGGTGGGATTGGGGTGGGTTTGGGTCTCTGTCTTTTCATGATTGGGAGGGAAGTCAATTTGAATGACAATGAGAGCATGCAATTGGTGGCGTATTTCTGTTTTTCTTTAGGTCTGTACCTGCAGCCCCCTCCAGACTAGTTAACGGGATGGTATAACTCGACCCGTTCAGCCCCGGTTTGCGGTTTTCCTCCACCTGAAAATGGTTCGGGGCGGGAATGGGTTTTCTCAATTACTAAGAAAATTGGATGATGGGATCAATATGAAAACATAATGAAATACCAAAGGTAACCAAAAAATAAAAAAATAAAATAAAACATAAATGATCATAATAAAAACAATCTCAAATGTACACTTTAAGTTCCGTTTGTTTTGAAGTAAAATATTTTATAAATAATAAATTTTACATTTAAAACATTTTCAGTAAAAGAGTTTTGATAATAGAATTGAGACATTAGTTGGTGGTCATTAGAATTGCTTTTCATCATGGTCGGAGACTTTAGATAACAACTGATACAAAATGGGGTGTGTATAAATCATGAGGTGAAGTACATATCAATTCACAAGGTGAGTCCTCTCTCTCTCTGCAAAGCTTCTGTGGGGCCAGAAAGAGTCAGCCAGCCCCAGCCCACTTCGAACCAGGCCCAAGGCCCGCGCCGAGAAGGCGTCCAAGGTCCGAGGACTAAAGTATAAAGCCCAGTTGCCCAAGAAACAGCGCCGAGGACGATTCCTTCCTCGAACGGCCGAGATCATAAAGTGGACAAGCAGCACACCATCAAGGGGAGTCTTCCTGAGCATCCAAAGAGCAAATAGCAAGTACCAAGCGCCAGCAATGGAAGCATGGTGGAGGAGCAAGTCCCAGATGAACTGTCACCTCCACATTAAATGCCCTCAACTAACGCCCTGACCGCATTAATGAGGATAGGACTCCTGAACAGTGCTGTCTTGGGTGCTGCAACCCACAGGAGGAATGGGAATGCGGCTGATGGGACAGGCTCTCAAGTGGTGGCCTAGCTGATCAACAAATGTAGGGCTAGGATCAACTGAGAGAGATGTATATAATGTAAGGAGTCCCTCTTGAAAGGGGGACGGAAAACCTGAATCAAGAAGTACTGTAGCGACTTGTATTCTCCCAAACCTTGTAATCAATCTTCAAAGAAATAATAAGAACTCCAAACTCTGGAGAGCAGGTCCGAGGAGCATTATTGTGCATCCCAATTCACGTTTAAGTTATTAAACTCACGTGCGACCATGTATGGCCGTTGCATTCCTCACTAGGGCCTAGTTCTTGAACCCGCTCTCTACAAATTCATTGCAGGGTTAGCTGGGCTTGGGTCCACTCTCTCAACCCATAGAAGTGCTCAAACCCGGTCCCTACAGCTTCCATGGCTGAGCTCCTCCAAACCCCAGACATTGCCACTTGCCATCGCCACCAGAGGTGTTGGGCTCCTTTCATCTCACCCTTTTTCAATCTCACTGCCACTAAAGGTTCTCAAGTTCTTATATGGGTTTTTTGGTCAGGGGTTTTCAATTTGGGTGGTTTGGTCAGTTTTTTGTCGATTTTATGGTTTAATGTTATATTTGTGGGTTGCTGGTGGTTTAATATTAAGAATTTTGGGTGGTGGCTGGTAGGTTGTAATTGGTCATGGTGGCGGCTATCTTTTTTTCCCTATTTATGATCTGCTTTGAGATGGTTGGCGGTGGTTTGTGCTTGCATTTGGGGGTGCCTAGTGGTGGCTGGTGGCGGCTTGCATTTTCAAGTGCCTATGTTGTACCAAACACTTGAAAATGTTTTACTTCGAAGTAAACAGAGCGTTAATTTCAACAATATCGCTGCATCAACCAATAAATCACATGATTGAATAGTCCTTGACAAATATAATACCATCTTATTATATTAATCAATACAATAATTTGTTTAATTTCAATTAAGAAACCTACGTAGAGCATCTAGGTTTTGCCATTTTTTTTTTTGTTGAATAAGGCTTTATTTTTTTCATTGTAAAATGTTTTTCGAAAAAAGTTTTCAATATTTTTGGGTATTTATTTCTTTATAAAATTTTGGTCAGTCTTGAAATATTTTATTTTGATTAAAACACACACACTTACACACAAACTTGTAAAAACAAATTTACAAATTTTTGAAACCATGTGATATGCCCCCTCCCCCCACTCTTCTCTATTTTTCATAGAAGGCAAGCGTTGGTTGTTGGCTAGGGTCACAATTGAAGTGAAGGCAAGGAGTGATCGTTAGCGTTTTGTCGATCTATCGCCTTAAGGAGCTATATAGTAATGATACCTTTGTAGATAAGGATTACCTTTTTTTTTTTTTTTTGGGTGAACTTCAAAAGTAATTTGAGTTTGGGTTTGAGAAATTCTGCTTAATTGATAGTTGTGTTTTTGGATTACTTGATTTTGTTTTTAAATTTTGTTGTGTTTCTGAATGATTTATGGTTATTGAGAAATTTGAGTTTGGGCTTCCACTTGTGTTTTTGTATAAGAAGGATTTTTCTTATTCTTTTATTTTACATAGCGCTAAACACTGAAATATTTTCGGAGCATTTCCAGAAGTGTAAACAAACATTGAAAAGAAAATGTCTTCCTTGCAAAAGTTTTAAGCTGATTTTTTTTTTTATGTCGAAAAATATTTTACACTAAAACATACAAAGTCTTAAGTTTTGACATTTTTAATAAGCAAAAAATACTAAAAAAGGAAGCAAAAGCATAGATAATTTGATGATTTGGTCATATTAATTAGGATAGAATACTAAAACCACTGTTGACTTTGGAGGTTTGGGCTAACACCTAGGACTTTCAAGACTTTAAAAAAAATATCCAATTTGCTCTCTAAGCACAAACCACACTTACATCATTTGAAAGTTTCATACTTGTCCAAGTCCTTTACTTTTTGCAATAGCTTTTTTTTTTTTTTTTTTTGGATAAGAAGACAATAACCTTTATTAAGACGAAGATAACAACATTACAACATGAGTCATAACATACTCAATCATATAAGGAGTTTTCTCTATCCAAGTTACATAACCAACAACTTGCTTAGCATATTATGCCAATAAATGAGCAAGGCGATTACCTTGTCGAAAAACATGTGATACCCTTGTCCTCTGGAAGTTTTGCAGTTTCGGTCTAATCCCCTCAATTAGATTGTTTATTGTTGATGGTGGTTCACTACATCTAGTTACAGCATCACAAACAATAGCTTTTCTTGATGGTAGAGGTTAACCAATTGTACATAAATACCAATGTCACAAGTATTACCAAATTAAAAAAAAAAAAACTGAAATTGTAATTTGAACAATTTGTGTAACAAGTATTGCTAAATACATTTCTCAAAAAAAAAAAAAAAGTATTACCAAATACAAAATTAGAGATGGAGAAATATATATAAGTTTGTGATTAGGGAACAAATTTGAATTTATTTTTTTGAAAAATTCGGTAGTTTTTGTATTTCGCACCCTAATAATAAAGCCACGCGCAATGACCACGCGACACTACTACACACACATTTTCCCCCAAAATCAAATCACGTACCAATAGCAAGTGAGAGAGACTTGGTCCTCTCCTCGCACGTTCGATTCCCACTCCATTCCATTACCATAATCAAAACCCAATTACCCAAATACCAAAATTTGTTCTCTCACCACCAGAGCAACGAAAGAGAGCCAAGCCAAGGCAGCTCATAGCATCACTCTCACACACACGCACACTCATACAGCACTCTCTCGCTTTCTATCCCTACTTTCTCTCATACCGTTAGTACCAAAATCAAACACCTTAACCCAAAAATCCCTCTCTTTCTCAAATCCCTTCTACAATGCCAGCTTCCCCTTCCTTCCCTTCAGGTCCTCTAACCTAAACTCTCTCTCTCTCTCTTTCTTATCACTTATTTATACTTTTGAATTTCACTTTTGACTCTATTTTTTTTTTTTTTTTTTTGGTGTTTTCCTCAGAGACCCGCACCAAATGGAAGAAGCGAAAGAGAGAGCCCCAAATCAACCGGAGGCAGAAGCACGACGAAGAAGACGAAGACGAAGAAGACAACCACGACGACGATCTAGACCCCCAAAACGACTCCGAGGACCCTCAATCCGACGCCGTTCCGCTCGATCCCAACGGCCTTAACGAGAGCGAGGTTTTGTCCGACGCCGGCGCCCGAATCTCCGACTTCCCTCCGGTCGTCAGGCACGCCGTCAATCGCCCTCACTCCTCCGTGCTGGCTATTGCGGCCTTAGAGCGTGCCAATGAGAGTGGAGACAGCAAGGGCCAGAATTCGATGGTTTTGGAGAATGTTTCGTACGGTCAGCTCCAGGCGCTTTCCGCCGTGCCTGCCGATTGTCCCGTGTTCGATCAGGACCGGATGGATGGCGCTGCCTCCGCCGCCGCCGCTGCCTATGTGATCACGCCGCCGCAGATTATGGAAGGCCGCGGCGTTGTCAAGCGGTATGGGAGTAGGGTTCATGTGGTGCCAATGCATTCAGGTACATAACATAAAACATAGAGCTAAACGATAAATGTATCTACAGGTTGCTTAGTTTTCAAGAAAATTGAGCAACATTGATTACTCTATTAGCCCTAGAAAATGCACTCGAATGCAAATTTGCTTTACAATTACATAAGCTGAATTGCTAGTGTTTTACATAGTAACAAGCAGTTTGACTATCTGTTGAGCTGGATAAGAAAAATTGTGAGTGTTTTGTAAGATTCTACTTCTGATATTGTTGTAAATGATTGCTTTATCAATTTAAGCCCGTTCAGAGTGGAAGTTTATTTTGCTGTCGCTTTTATCCATTCCATTTATGGTTGCCTTGGTTGAGAGGAGTGGCTATAGTCTAACTTCTTTCAATTTATAATGAAATCTTGACACAAGACCAGTTGTCATATTGTCCATAAATGCACCATCATTTGGAAGACCAACAAAGTATAGTTTTGTTTGTTTGTTTGTTTGTTTGCCTCTTTCGTCCTCCTCCTCCTTCTTTAAACGAGTTTATTTTAAAAAGCCCTTTATTGGGGTGGTGGGTGTTTCAATGAATCGATCTAGTTTTTACTTGTACTCTTGTGTCAAGATATGTATATAAATTTATAGGTGTTGGAACACTTGTATGCATATTTGTAACTGTTTACTTATGTAGTAATCTTGATTTGTTCTTGTTGGGATCCTCCTACGTGCAGATTGGTTTTCACCGGCTACAGTGCATCGACTGGAGAGGCAAGTGGTGCCACATTTCTTCTCTGGGAAATCACCAGACCACACACCAGAGAAATACATGGAATGCAGAAACTACATTGTCGCCAAATACATGGAAAATCCGGAGAAGAGGCTCATGGTCTCTGATTGCCAAGGATTGGTAGTTGGTGTTGATAACGAAGATTTAAATCGAATTGTTCGGTTTCTTGATCATTGGGGAATTATCAATTATTGTGCTGCAGCACCAAGCCGTGAGCCTTGGAATGGTGGGTCCTACTTAAGGGAGGATCCAAATGGTGAGATCCATGTGCCGTCAGCTGCTTTAAAGTCCATTGATAGTTTAATCAAATTTGACAAGCCCAAATGTCGGCTCAAAGCAGCTGATGTTTATTCGTCATTGTCATCTCATGATGCTGATGCCTCTAATCTGGACAACAGAATCCGTGAGCGTCTGTCTGAAAATCATTGCAATTATTGTTCTCGGTCTCTTCCCACTGTGTACTATCAGTCACAAAAGGAGGTAGATTACATTACATTTGATCTTTTTATTATTTTACTTTCTCTATCGTTTCATCATTATTGAGTTTTTTCCATCCATGCACTTTGTTATCTCAATTGTATGTCTACTTAGAAGAATGGCAGGAAGTGCATTAAGTTTCTTGAATTGCAACATGTGACCTTACATTTTACCGCCATACATAAACTAAAAAAAAAAACCACACTTCTGTCTAATATTATGCAACATACATTCTACAATTAGTTTATTTTTTGCAAAGGACCTCTTTCTGGTCGAGATTTATATAAAAATATGGTCTGTGGCATGTGGCTTGTCAGCTTAATGCCACATCTAATCTTGGGGATTTATTTAGATATTGTTGAATGGTTGTTAGAATGTTAAAAACTTTAGTTTTTGGGAACTCTCTTTATTGGAAAATCTTCTTGCTCTGAAGCCTCAATTCATTGATTTGATAGCCATTCCCTGTTAGAACCTCATCCCCATCACGGGGAATACTTATTAACTTGCAATTAGTAGGTGTTTAAAACACAACAGGTCTATTATAGAGGGAATTACACACTAACTATAGCGTGGATGCCAAATTGGACCTATTAATGCTAGGTGATTTTATTGGACCTGATTGATTGTGGTTGATGTTAATTGATGCTATTAGAGATATTTGATTTGTTTTTTTTTTCCATATCTTATGTAGTCTCATTTTGAGATTATTTTCTTTCCATGTTGGATGTAATTTGGAGAGCCTTTTAAAAGTCCTTTGGGCTGACTATTGTAGACAGTGTTCATGGATGAATGAAATTTGAGTTGGAAGTTTTCTTCTGGTGATTGGTACTGATTCCAAGAAAGTCTATATGTTAATTAATGGGTTCCTGTCATTCTCCCATGGTTGGTACTAATTCCAAGCAACCCTAGTTGCTAATTCTTAGGTTTATTCCTTCTTTTCTATTCTAATTATTTTTTTCCAATTTTGCAAACAGTAAGTGTTGATTCATAGGTTTTATCTATTTTTTACAATCACAAGTCTTGTTTTTGAGTTCATTGTCTTGTATCAGTTTTGGTGTCAAAGCAAACCTAGAGCCAATTAACAATAACCAGTCCCTAAATAACAAAGCCAAAACCTCCTCAAATTGTCACCCTTCAATCAACCAACACCCAAAACAACCACCCAAATCGCACAGAATCCCCACCTCGCCATCATCCATTTTCATTCCACCAGATCCACCCAATCGAACCACCGTGAGCCCAACTGCGAATGTCCCATCAGATTCTAGCCTTCTACCTAAACCCATCACCTTCTCTAGTTGCCCAAAACCCCACGTAACTGCCACAACTGTGAAACCAACCACCCAACATTAAAACTACACCACTGTAAGTCACTCCCACTGTTGTCAACATCAAAACCTTTGGCCCACCATCTAGATAGTTGGTGTGAGCACCAAATTAGGTTGTCTGTGTGCTACTAATGGATGTAGAGTTAGAAGATTTATGGATCTAGGGTTTAGAATGAGAAGAAGAAAAGAGAGAGGAGAAAGGGAGAAAATAATATACAAAGGTTGAGGGCCTTGAAGCTTAGTGGCAATTCCCCCCTCCCCAATTGTTTTAACTATTGAATTATATGAAAATAAAAAAGGGCCTACATGCCTCAATGCTCAAATAACTCAAATTTTTTATTAATCAACTCAATCTTCCTTTGAGTACATTGAATTGAGCACAATAATATATAAGGACTCTTTCTTGTACTAGTATTATTAGGTTTTTCTAGTAGTCTAAAAATCTGATAGATGCTAACGTGGAATTATTAAAAAAAAAAGAAAAAAAGACAAGATATCTTGAGTCTCCCATAAAATTTTAGACTCAACTAAATTACCAAAATACCCTTAATTCTCAACAATCGTAAAAATTATAGCTTTGCCTCTTAATTCTTGTTATATTCTATATGAAATTGGTGATGGGTCAAGTGTGAAGTTTTGGCAAGACTGGTGGTGTGGGGAGACACCTCTTGCATTTAGTTATCCCGAATTATTTAGAATCTGCTAAGATAAGGAGGCAAGTATGGTTGAGTATATGAAGTTCACTAAGGGGGTCCTTCACTGGGATGTAAGTTTTTTTAGGACTACCCATGATCGGGAATTGGAGGCTTTGTTGGACTTCATGGCCACCATTTATGGCTCTTCTGTAAGGGGGATTGGGGAGGATAAAATATGCTGGAAACTAGATAGAAATAAGGGGTTTATGGTTAGTGCTTATTACCATATTTTAGTTGGCTGTGATCTTCTCTTCCCTTGGAAGAGCATATGGAAGCAAAAGATCTCTTCTCAGGTGGCTTTCTTTATATGGACTGTTGCTTGGGGGGAATGTTTGATGATTGATAATTTAAGAAAAAGAAGGGTTTGGGTTATGGATTGGTGTTATATGTGCAAGTGTAATGGAGAGTCGGTTGATCATCTTTTCCTTCATTTTCCGGTTGCTATGGAACTTGGTCTATGGTTTTGGGTCTATTTGGAGTAAGTTGGGTTATGCAAAAGTCTATTGTGGGGCTCCTAGCTTGCTGGCAAGGTCGGTTTGGTCATCATTGAAATGGACATATTTGGCTAACTGTTCCCCATTGTTTAATGTGGTGTCTTTGGAGGGAAAGAAATAGCAGGGGTTTCGAAAATAATGAGAGATCTTTGCCAGACCTCAAGTTATTTTTCTTTAGAACCTTATTGGATTGGTTGTTAGCTTTGCGAAACCAATCATTTTCTTCTCTTCTTGATTTATGTAATTTTTGTATTTGATTTGTTGACCCTTGTACACTTCCTGTGTACTAGGGTGTCCCTTTTTTGATATCAATTAATCTTATTACTTATAAAAAATACAAAAGTGACCATTACTTATTGAATAAAAACCCAATTAAATAACTGATCTAGACCTTTAAAACCATACGGCTTTACTTCAATTGGGCTTCACATGTGGACTTCATAAAATAGGTCTTGATTCTTGAATAAGCAAATTTGTGAAGTAGTAACAAATTAATCTTCCATGGCTGCATCTGATTGATTGTGATTGATGCTATTAGAGGGATTTGATTTTATTGGAGTTTTGTTTCCATAGCTTATGTATCTCATTATAAAAAGTTTATTTTCTTTCCATGTTGGATGTACTTGACACGGCCTATTAAATGCCCCTCTAAACACACTTGCTATTGTAGACAATTGATAATGGATTAATAAAATTTTGGTTGCAAGTTTTCTTCCAATGCTTGGTGGTTATTCACAAGTTCATATCATTCCATGCTTGGTGCTTATTCTTAAGTTTATTTTTATTACTATTTTTTTCTGTTCTTTTTTTTTATTCTCAACCCCCTTTGAGAATTCTCTGCTGCGTCAAACTACTTTTTATCAAAAGTTAGATATTTAATATTATATTAGTTTCTTTCATCCCTGAAATAAAATTATATGCACTGAATGTTGATGTGATGTATTTTATGATAGTTTTTCTAATGCAGTTAGTTGGCAATCACGTTCCTTGTTAGGGCTCGCTACTGAGCACCAGTTCAAATGGTACTTCCTCCATTGATAATATTGGGTTCAAGATCATTGGGTGCATATATAACTACCAATAAAAAAAGGGCTCCTTGTTAGGACTCATACTTAGTTTTTTGGTAACTTGGTCAATTCCATTGTCTTTGTTAAGCATGAAGTTGATTATTGCTGCAGAAACTGCACAAGAGAAATACTAGGGTACACTTGGTATTTCTTATTACTGGCTGATGGAACCTTCTCTTGATGTAATTTTTTGTCATGGTTGTAAAATAAATAAGAAAGTCTTTACAGAATTAAGGCACCGTAGGGAATGGTAATTCGAAACTAATGCAACTCTATCAGAAAGGAAAAGCAGGGTTTGAATTACTTTCTGGGTGTGTTTTGACATTTGAGTACAATTACTATTTTAGTTCTCCCAATTATTATTCACACTATATCAAGCAGTAAAAGATAATAGTGAGATTGGATTTTAATACGTTAAAGCTTCTTCACAATCAAATATTATTCCAAGAGTTAAACGTGCGCAAGTAATTTGTATTTCAGTACGATCAAGACTTCGAAGCTTTGTATTGTCAATTCCATCAACAATTCTCTTAGTTATTTGTATTTGTTATAAGGCCCTAGCTTGATCTGTTTTTGTGGACTTAAGGAGACATTTGTTGATGGCCCGAGGTTGATGTCAATCTAATTAATAAGTTGGACTTAAATTGCCTTGATATGTTGCCCTTCAGTCTAAGGGATTCTCTGTAAACTAACTTTAATTGCTTTGTGTGAAACATCAAGGCAGTAAAATGTAGAGATTAAGTACAGAACATGACATGTTTGTATTCCATAATTTTTGTAGAATAATATGTGGAAATTTTACAAATAATTTATACCAAATGTGGTATTGCCATTTTACATTTATTGACAGAATATGTACCCAATTAAAGTGTTATGTGCATATTCACATAAATACTCCATCTTTGTTGCATTTTATTAAGATGCCAGCTGAATTGCTGTTTAGTTTTTCGTGGTATCACCAGTCTTCAATTCTAGTCTTTTTTAGGCAAAAGCTGTCTTCACCGTTTAACCTTTAGAATATATAACAACTAACTTATGCTTGCTCCTAGAGAGAGTGGTTTGACATTTTAGTTCCTGATCCTTTAAGGGGGTTAGGTAATGCACAAACCAAAAAGAATCAGTTGGAAGGCATCTTTTATATGTGCAATTGGTAAATAGTAAGGAATATGATCAGTTGCCTAAAAATGTACGGAAGAAAAAAGAAATTGGATAATATGCTGCTGTATGCCTAATCAAGATGTAAAAGGGTGTAACTTGGAACCAGCCTTTTGGAGGGGAGAGATAGGAAGTATCTTGCTTCCCATCATACTCATAAGGCCAGTCAGGTGTGCCTAAACCTGAAGGCATGAGGTTTAAGAAATTGGTACAATCTTTTGAATAAATAACTGCATACTTAATAAACTGGTAAAAGGATGCTGATTTTGAACAAACCTTAGGTTGGCATATGCTAAACAATACAACTGCTTAGGGTGGAGAAGCTTAGCCCATGTATAATCCCCCTACTCTGAAAAATTCTGGTTACATTTAAATCTTGATTTCAATCATTATTTTCAGTTAAACCAGTTATTAGTTTGATTCTACTGCAATGGCTGATTAGCATCTCATGTGACAGATTGATACACTACTATGCTCTGATTGCTTCCATGAGGGGAGGTTTGTTACTGGCCATTCTAGCATAGATTTTATAAGGATGGATTCTACAAATGATTATGGTGATCCAGATGGGGAAAGTTGGACTGATCAGGAAACTTTACTACTACTTGAGGCAATGGAAATCTACAATGAGAATTGGAATGAAATTGCTGACCATGTTGGTACCAAGTCTAAAGCACAATGCATTCTTCACTTTCTCCGTCTACCCATGGAGAATGGCCTACTGGAAAATATTGAAGTTCCAGGCATATCATCCAACTCGTTAAATGGAGATGACTGTGGGAGATCAAATTCAAATTATAATGGGGATTCAGCAGGTGATATAATTTATTTAAAGTGTTGACCCTTTAAGTAATGATGATTTATCTGTAACAGTTTATGTCTACATTTTATTTATTTATTTATAGGATCCTGCCATCAAGATGCTGATCCTGAAAGCAGACTCCCTTTTGCAAATTCTGGGAATCCAGTTATGGCCCTGGTAGGTGACTATTAGTCCATGCTTTCGTAGTATTTAGAGTAACAGTACACACATGAAAGTTATGTAAATTTGATGCTGGAGTTCTGTGATCTGTTTCTTGCTAATATTGTTAGCAGAAAATTGTGTGGTTTGTTATTGTCCACTTTTCCCAAAATACCAAGGAAATTGAATGGTTAACTTTCTTGTGTGGGCATTGCCTAGTCCAGTTATTGGCTCTGTGAAGTGGAAGATCTATTATCTTTCATAAATGTGATTACAATGTATCATATTTCATTATTTGTTGTTCTTTTTGTGTTCATGGTGCAGCAAGTCCAACTAATTGAAACAGATAAAGTGCTCCAAATAGAATGTTTAATCAATATGATGACAGTGTTCCCAGCAAAAAATAAAATAAAATATGACGATAGAGTTGGGGAGTATTGAAAAAGAAGAAGAAGAGTATATTAGATGCTTATATACACAGACTAGTGGATATGTAAACAAAATAAATGATCTCATCAGATCTGTGACACTTAGTTGTTTCATTGTAACTTTACTGTGTGGGTGGATCTGTGAGCAAATGTTGTGCAATTATTTCAAGGTTCTGAGATTTTCTTTTTTCTTGTCAGTGATTCCATTTCTGGAACAGTTGAAATCCTGTCCTGTGTGAAAATTCGTGTTGTGCTTGTTTAATGCAAACAATTCAAAAACCATTTGTAAATGTAAAACAGTACCAAAAAGTTAGCAAGCTTAATAAATCTGGAAGCATGTTATAATTGTCAATGTGCATGCAATGAAGTTAAATTGTTTAATAACATTGATGGAGAATACTTGTAGTATCATGTGTTTTAACAAAAGATTTGGAACTTAAAACACACAATCAACTTTCTTCACTTCTTCCTGACATTTAAAAGGTTCTCTTGGTCTCTCCATGGACATGGTCATATGCCGCCCTAGTTTTCAACTTGTGAGTAACTCTTGAGATTTCACTTCCCACTTTGAGTTAAACATGTGTTTGCAATATTTGCAATAAAAGCCACATCAAATATCATTCGATTCTCATCTGAAGAAAATGATCAAGCCTCATATGTCCACCATTTCTTGTTGGCCATAGAAACCCTATTATTAATTTATCTCTATTGAAGATCATATTTATGTCTATATTATTGGATTTATCTGAATCCATGTTTTTTTTTTTTTGGCCTTCTCTTGTCCTTTAGCTTCTTCCATTGAGTTGATATTGCTCTTCTTTAGAGGATTGGTCAATGTTATTTATTTCATATGGTTCTCAACAAAAGCATCATATTATTGAGAGACCACTGCACCCATTGATATTTTCAACACCTTATGCAATGATGTTAACATTTTCCCTTCAAATGGTTAAATCTATCTTCTTGAATATCTACTTTGCATTCTTATAATTAAGGATTTACCACATATTTTCCCATTCACTTCTAAGAGAATTTTCATGAAATCCTCCCTTACTACCCCGAACACCTACGGTAAAAGGTAGATGTAATTTTAGCTGATTATTGAACCTTGTAGCCTTGATAAGTTTCACCTTCTTGAAAAGCCCCCCCCACCCCCGTGGGCAACCAAAAAAAAAAAAACCCTGGATTTTACATTGCATCTATTGCATTAAGAACTGTATTGGTATTCTATTCATCCTCTTCTACATACAAATCTTCAAGTCTCATGTTTCTCCTACTATTCTGAAAGAAGTTCGTGTTTTATCTATCCTTTTTAGCTAGAAAGCCCTTGGAGTTTGTCTTATTCTTTTCCAACTCATCCAACCCCATAATTCCTTTCTTTCTTTTATTTTTTATTTATTTTTTTTCCCAATAAGAATCTCAATGCTAGGAAGATGTAAGAACAGGCATTAAAACATGAAAAAGTATATAGTTGAGGCAGTGAATGGGTGCTTCACTAGATATCCTGAATATAAGCCTTCTTGTTTCATAAAATTTTAAGAAGAGAGAAAATGTTGGAATTTCATGACAAAGATGAACTCTTTTCTAGGTTGCCTTTTTGGCCTCTGCTGTTGGACCAAGAATTGCCGCAGCCTGTGCCCATGCTTCTTTGGCAGCATTGTCTGATGAGAATGGCTTATCTGCTTCTGGAAGCATTATACAGATAGAAGGATCTGGACATGGTAATAGGTTAGTGTATTTCCTTCTTAAATTTTACTACAGAACATTGATAGTTTCCTTTAATTTTGCCATTCCATTGTATCAAACTATGTTTCTTGTCTTTGGATTTATGCTCATGGGGTTATCAGAGGATATAAGTCTGCAGTCTTTTGTCCTAGTTTTAGGAGCTGTTGAGTAGCATTTCCACTTCCTATTTTTATCCTTGAAAAATGGACTTTTCCCATATGCCATTTTGTATGCGCCTTATGGCTTCTACTTTATTGGCCAATAAAAAGAGGAATATTATTGGCCACAATATTTTTATAACACTTTTATAATAAATCTTAAGTAGTAAGTTGTTATTAATTATTATGGGTGGGCTAAAAAGTAATTTAAGTTGTGGATGATTTGAGTTGTAGATTCAAATTATAACTAATTAGCGCGTGTGATGAGTTTTTTTTTTTTTTTTTTTTGTTAGTGGTCCTATTTTGTAGAAAAAAACTGTGTTTTATTTTATATTTTATATATATATATAATTTTTATTTTAAAATTTTAATTTATAAGTGAATAAATCAATTTGAAAATTAATAGGAGAGTGGTCCCATTTTTTAGACAATATTTTAGTGGGAGTTAGAGTTGCATTTTTATTGGATTGTCCTTTAATTTTGTCTCTACTTAAACATTGGGGTGTAGGGTATTTTTGAACTAAAAAATGAGTAATTCAAACAAGGGAAGCTCCTTAAATAATAGTATAGATGAACTCATGGAATTTCAAGAAACTATAAAAAGAGGAATATTATTGGCCACAATATTTTAAGTATGGAGGAAATTTTTATTGTTATGACTTACAAGAAACCCTCTTTTAAAGCTTGTTCGTTGAAATTATCGCTTATCCGTCAATGTTAGGTTATGTGTTCTGTACACAGAATAAAAAATTTATTTTTCACCTGTGAAGGATGAACTCAGAGAGTGTACATGGCAGAGAAGGTGTTCGTCATGGAGAAATTGCAAATTCAATCCATCAAAAAGGTAAGTCATAGTTTGCTTTCCTGTCACACACCCCCCCCCCCCCCCCCCCCCCCCCCAAACCTCCACACACACAATTTATCAGCTAAAGTTTGTACTAAAATTTCATGTGGAAAAAACTTCAGAAGAGAATTCAGGAGTACATGGTCCATGGGGTCAAAATGAGGCAAAGATTCCATTATCTGCAGAAAAAGTTAAAGCTGCTGCTAAAGCTGGCCTCGCTGCTGCAGCAACAAAGGCAAAGCTGTTTGCAGATCATGAAGAACGGGAAATTCAGCGGCTATCTGCTAATATCATAAATCATCAGGTTTAATATTGATTGATATAATAGGTTTATGATTTTTTATTTGTCTTCTCTTTCACTGTGTTTGACTATCTTCCCCTTATATTCCTCTTTTTCTCTTTTCTTTTTTTAATAGGTAATAATAATTTTATTGAAATGAGACTACTTCGTGAAAGAAGACACGAAGCAGCCTAAAGAATTATGATTGAAAAATATCTACAAATAAATTGACTCTATGAAGGATTGAATAGAATTACTATCTGTGAGACCAATCATAAAGATAACTAATGAAGCATGTTTGCAATTGAGTTGACATGCACTCCACATCGTCAAAAGTATGTCAATTTCTTTCCCTCAAAATAGTCCACATCAAACATAAAGGAATAAGATTCCAGATATTAGGTCCCTTACTCTGCCACCCACATAATAAATCAAGAATTTTCTCCGGTAATACCCACTGAATCCCAAATGTCCTGAATGTAAAACTCAACAGCTCAAAAGCTACACTATAATGAATCAAAAGGTGGTCCACAGTCTCCCCACTACAATGGTACATACAACACCAACTCACCATAGAATAACCTCTCTTGATAAGGTTCTCACAAGTAAGAATTTTCACCAAAGCTGCTGTCCACACAAAAAAGGAAACTCTCCAAGGAGCCTTGACCCTCCATATGGCTTTGCGAGGGAAAGACATAGGGATTGAGCTCTGTATGTCTCATAAAGAGATCGCACGATTAGTTGGTTTTGTAATATAACCCCTCTTATATTCCTCGTCTTCTGTTTAATAAATGCTACTGCAGTGATTAATTGTTAGTTGTTAGTTGTTAGTTGTTAGTAGATGGAGTTGGAACTCTTAAGGAAAACTTGAGGCCGGGCCCAGGGGGCAAGGCTTTTATCTGTGTTTGACTTGTGTTGGGGGCTCGAAGTCGGACAAAGGGGAACAAAGTCAAATCAGATTTAGAATTCTTGTCAGATCCGTCTGTGCTTGGATAGCTTGGATTTTGAGGAATTAGGGTTAGGGTTTGGTGGGAAAAAGACCGGAAAATAGTAAGTAATAATATAGGGGTTTTAATGATAAAAGGAATACTTGGATTTGGGTTGCTGTCTCCATGTTATAAACAGTAACCCCTGAACAGTGTTTTCTTTTTGGGATATTTGGGGTTAATTGATGGATTGGTGGTTTACGGTTTTAAAGTTTTGGATTTTGGGTTTAAAAGATGATAAATCAATTGTGTTTGCAAGGTTTTAACTTTTAAGTTGTTGGGAATTTAAGTATGAAATTTAAGGTGGGGGATGGTTCTTCTACTAAATTTTGGCATGATCCATGGAGCGAGGGACTTCCTTGGGAAAATAACTTCACAGAGCTATACAATATTTCCAGTAATAAGGAAGCTTCAGTGGCTGAGTTGCTGTCTTTTGAAGGGGAAAACTACAATTGAAATATTAGTTTTATACTAGTTTTATACCAGTTCAAGATTGGGAGCTAGAATTGGTTGTCTCCTTAATGGACCTTATTTATCCTGGCTCTTTGAGAAGGAATGGCATGGATAAAATTTGTTGGAAACTATCTCCTCAGGGCACGTTTGATGTTCGCTCTTACTATAAGGCTTTACAACCTCTAAATTCGTTTTCTCTTCCGTGGAAACCTCTATGGAAACCAAATGAGCTGACAAAGGTTAGTTTCTAAGGACAATGGTGTGGGGAAAATTTTTGACCATTGATAATTTACGGAGGTAGAAAGTGGTTACAGTGGATTGGTGTTGTACATGTAAGAAAAATGGGGAGACTACTGATCACCTATTCCTACATTGCCCAGTAGCCCAAGAGTTGTGGAATATGGTGTGATAACTATTTGGGGTTTATTGGGTCATGCCATGTGGTGTTGTGGATCTCTTAGCAAGTTGGTTAGGCAAGTTGAACAGACACAGAACGTGCTTTGGAGTATGATCCTGAGTTGAAATTGATTCCTGAGTGAAAAATTGATTCCTGAGTTGAAACTTCTCTTGTTACCGACCTTGTTTGACTGGGCAAATGCTTCTGGTGTTTTTACATTTAACTCTCTGCCTGATATGCTTGGTTTTTGTACTTTCTATGTTATTTGATTTGTTTTGATTTTGATTTTTTTGCCTCTTAGCACACTGCCTGTGTGCTTTGCTTTTCTCTGTATTTTCCTTTAGCATTTTTCAATGAAGTTTATTAATTATCAAAAAAAAAAAAAAGTACGGAAGAGTATAACAATAAACTTCGAAGCATCACATGTCAGAGAAGGTTATCTCAAACAAACCTCAAACAAAACTTCATAGTTTCTGAAAATTTAGAAACTTATTCTTCATCTCTGCTATTGAATAGAAAGCTTTACATCCATATAAATAGATAAATTATACCTAACCTTAATAGGACTCCACTTTGATAACTAACCCCAAACTATATAAGTGTATAACTAAACTAAGAAATAAAACCCAGTAAAGCCCCAAAATAAGACTAGGGCTGGCAAATTGGGGTGAGGGGGATGGGTTATATTAGGAGCGCCCCTGTTCCCTCTTTGGAGCGGGCAAAATATGCACAGGATGGGAGCAGGGTAGGGCATGTTGGAGGTATTTTTCTATCCCTAATGAGGTGACTTCAACAATTATTTTTTGGATAAATATTAAATAACGAGGTGCCTTCAACATTAATGAGGTAAAAATTAAAGAGTAAGGGCACGGGCGGTCATATGAGTGCTAACAGAGGGAGAAAACAAGTGTTTGAGAGATGTGATAAAATATTTATAAAAATAAATAAATTATAAATAGCATATGCATACAAAATATTAAATTATTCATAAATAGTATACACACACACACATACACACATTCGGGGCAGGGTGGGGTGAGCAAAATCCATCCTTGCCCTGTAACCTCTCCAGGGCAGGGAGGGAAGTGTGGGGCAAAGCAGGGTAAGGCAAGGGAAGTTTTGCCATCCCTAAATTAGACCCAAAGTACCCAAGTCTAAAAATCAGAAAATTAAAAAATTGCTACTGAAAATTTTAAAATAATATTGGTTTCTCTGCCAATATCAGGGCTTGAACTTATCTCAGTCTGGTCTATGTTCCTTACCTTTCTTTCACTTTTGAGGGTTATAAATTTTCTTCTGTATTCCCCTTGGATGATTTCTTTAATTCATCTATTGTGCATCGTTTTTAACTTTATCTAGTTTTGATGGGTCGAAAAGAACCTTGGACGTGGAACCCAACATGGGGCATGCCTTTTAATTTATCATCTAGCTGGGCCCTGATTTCCATCCTCAATTCATTAATTTGTTGTTTGGTAGAGGATTTGGCCGACACCAAGTAATTGGACTAGGCTATGTTGATTTATATCTATAGAGCATTTGGATGCCACTTGACTATTATGAGTTGTGTCTTTTGTAGGATGCCAAATAAGTCCATTGTGCTTCTAATCCCATTATGTATTCTTTATGTTTTCCTAACTTGGTTAAATGGAAATTTGTGGGCATAGCCATCAGTGTTGACTCCTTGTTGAATCTTGAACTTCTATATATGTTGCTCTGCAAGACGTGATAGGTTTACACGTTTCTTCAGAAAATCATGGTCACCCTCTTAATGAAACTCTCTTTTATATCACTATGTTGGTGAAACTGCTGTTTTGGACACACCTATGAGCTTACTGATTTTCATTAACTGTATAATGTGCTACAATCAGGCCCTAGAAAGCTGGATTTTTTCTTTTGAGAATTAAAAGGCCTATCAGGAGATGACAATCATGACATTGCCATTAATAAATCACCTTTTTGGTTGTATTGTCTCTTCACTGCCTGTTATAGTTTCCCCTAATATTTTCTTATTTACAAAATGTTGTCTGTCTTTAAGCAGTTACTTTAATTGAAGTGAAAAATTTCTTTATGAAGTATGATCCCCTCATTGAAAGAAAACTAAAACTTACCAAAACCATTTCTGTGCTATGAAATTTACTTGACAGTTGAAAAGATTGGAGCTGAAGCTGAAGCAATTTGCTGAAGTGGAAACGTTTTTGATGAAAGAATGCGAACAAGTTGAGAGGACAAGACAGAGGATTGCTGCTGAGAGGGCCCGAATGATATCAGCTCGATTTGGATCTGCTGGGGCCACTTCACCAATGATTCTACCAGGTGTTGGTCCTTCCATGGTTAACAATAATACCAGCAACAATAGGCAACAAATTATATCAGCTTCACCTTCACAGCCGAGCATTCCGGGATATAATAACAATCAACCAGTCCATCCCCACATGCCATTTATGCCGCGGCAGCAAATGTTTGGAATGGGGCCAAGGTTGCCCATGTCAGCAATACAGCAATCACCTACTTCAAATGTCATGTTCAACTCTTCAGGGAATGTACAGCCTACTCTCAATCAACCAATGCTTCGACCTGTATCTGGTACTAGCTCTAGTTTAGGTTAGAAAAGAGAACATTATATGAGTTCTCAATTTTATAATTCAATTCCTTTTGGTGATTCATTTCTGCATTGGAAACGAAAAGGGCAGAAAAAGGTTAAATGGATCAGCCAAGAAATCTGCCTCACATTTGTCTATTTTTGATTTAAACAGAAATTAGATGGGGCAGATATTTTAGGTCTTGTAATTGTATACTGTCAAAAATAGGAATTAGTTTCTCCCAAAGCAAATTATACTATGAAATTAGTGTTCGGAATAGATTTGGTTGGCTCATCCTTGAATTTAAAAAGTATATTCTTTCATGTTGTTTTGTTTAGAACTCGCACGTTATGAGAGGAAAGATGCATATGACTCTTGCATAAAATGTAGAACGGTTATCATAACTAACAACCGAATGCAATGTGTTGCACACGGTCTGTGCCCCATGGTGCACGCAACACGGTGTGGGGTGGTTTTCCTTTTTTGCATAACTAACGATGTTGGTTTGGTTGTTTTAGAGGTTAATTTTAAACCGGACATGATTTTTTTATATTTATTGATTGGACACATTAATTTAGTTGGTAAATTGTGTTGGAGTTATATTTCCATTGCACTCTTGAACTATTAAGTTAATTTTGTTCTTGAAGTTGCAAAACAGTTTAGAACTTTAGTGTCAACTCTGTCCTTCCTTTTTAGAAACTAATTTTCTTGAAATTGTTTTATGAATCAAGTCATTTGATGTATGGCTAATTTTTATATTTACGAATACGAAATCATGCAGTTTAGAAGAGGAATGATTTGTTTGATTTAGCAATTAATTTAGGCACAAATAGGGACAAAAGTAACTTTGATCATTTATAAAATTTTAGGGATTAAATTGACATCATTGATTGTTGTTCATTCATGATGAAGGTTTGAAATAATAATTTAACCTTATTTACATTATAGGTAAAAGTACTATTTTGGTTCATATATTTTGGGGTTATATATAGTCAATTTGGTTTCTATTTTTTTTTTCAGCAGTCAATTTGGTCTATGTTATTTTTATCTTGCAGTTAGTTAATTTAGTTTGGTGATTTGATTGTGCCTTAATTGGATTTGCATGTAATTTGGATTAATTAATTAACTTGGCATTTGGGTAATTGGTTAATTGATTTAAGGTCAATCTTTAACTCTACAGCTGGACTTTATAATTTTATGAAGACACTCTCTCTAGTCTCTTCTATTCTAAGAGAGAGAAATGTACTGAATGGACCGTAGTGACCAAAGTGGACTGAAATGAGCTGAAGTGGATTGAATGAGCCGAAATGGATTGCAGTGGACTGAATGGGCCTAAATGCAATGGTGATGTGGCTTAACAGGAGTATAGAAACAATAAATCTTGCGCTTTAGTTTTAGATATTTATAGATATAAATGAGACTAAATAACTATTATGAAAATTTTAATGTCGTTACAATAATTATCATATTGATGACAAACTTAGAAGTTTAACATAAATTTACAAAGGTGCAGTGGAAACTACCATAGGCAGTTCAATTACACTTAAATAAGAAGAAAGCCTTAGATGAAGTTGAAGAAAGTTCATGTCTCATTTAACTTGGGAGCTCCCTCCCACTAAGGAAACACCTTGGCACTTGTTGCATTTGAATTTGATGTAGAAAAACCCCTTACTCTGGTAGTGGGATATCAACCAAATCCTCGCTGTAAGGAATGTGATCGGCCTCGACCACCTCATAAGAATTGCTAAGCCCTTGTTCCATGTTGTTTTGGGCCATTGGTTGGTCAAGCGTTATGGGCTCAGTAAATGTTACAGCAGTGTCTTTTCGGAAGGTAAGGTACAAGATTGCTAAAACGTAAATGAGCATTAGGGGAAACACTATGATCCCAACGAACACATTTGCAATCTTGGGTAATTTGTTGTGAATTAGCCAACCCACAAAGGCTGTAATCAGGTAGTACATGTTAAAGCCAGTCAATGCCACGCCTAGGGTCCACGCGATCACCATAATCTACAAGCATAATTGTCTGATTCTTAGTTAATAAAAGAAAATATTAGTTTTTTCAATTAAATTTAATCATGTGACTGCATCGATCAATAAGCTATATAGTTGAATTTAATTTTCATTAAAAGAAAAGAATACTGTTTATGCTATATTAATGTAGTCATATGATCGAATTTAATTGATGAATTTAAGATATAATATCTAATGCTGTAGACTTATATGTATGAATTGCATTTATAGGCTTTATAAAACCAGTCTATCGCCCTCGTAAATTGAATTCAAGGCTTACTGTACTAGTTGACCTCATTTAAAAGAACAGAAGTACAAAAACAACTTACATAGATTGAATTCTTGTGTGGTCCCATCTTGGGGTTACTGTAACTGAATTTAAGGAGAGGGATTAGAGCAAATGGAACCTCAAATGCAAGTACCATCTGCAAAACCCATTAAATTTTTATCCTATGCTTGAATATAGGTATCAACATTAAAAAAAGACATAGTTCACAAGTTACAAACCGTTGAGATGATGATAAGTTTGGCTGCACCTTTAGATCCTCCAATAATGGAAACAATAAGACTAGGTGCAATGGCAATGCACCTTGTCATCAGGTTTCTAATCCATTTTCTCATCTTAAGGTCCAAGAAACCCTAAAAATGCCACACCATCCTTAAATTAATTAAAATTCAATCCCAATTAATCAAGGTAGTATCACATTATATATGTATAATTGTGTGTGTATATATATATATATACTTATATTTTCAAGACCTGCATGATGAATTGCCCTGAATAAGTGCTTGTGATGCTGGAGCTTTGCCCTGAGGCTAGTAATGCAATGCCATATATGGTTGAGCTTGACCGACCCAACACATTCTACACACATAAAACAATTTTAAAAAACTTTTGTTAGACTTTGTGCTTATACATTTACTTGGATTCATTTTGATAGACTATTATTTACCCCAAAAGCTTCAATTGAAAAAAATGATAAATTTTATCATCTAACCATTATTTTAATATAAAATAACTTCATATATAAATTTGAACCTTTAGAAGGAAAGGGGCTGAGTCAAGGTTAAGATTATTGCATTGATTTGCAATATCATCTGACATATTGTTGGCTGAACAAATGGTACCCGATACAGAGATGACTGCAATATTGATGAAAAATGCGACAACCAGTGCGAATCCACACTCTATCAAGTAAAATTGACATGCATCCTGCAGTATTACAAAATGAGGCAGACACAAGCATTTGACAAATTAGCAAAAAGCAACTGTTTTAGAATAAAGACATTATTTGACTCTTCTGCAATTAAATAAATTAAAATTTTTATAAACTATATTTATATGGTTTGAGTACTATTTTTTTTTTTAATTTTCTCCAACCACAATAAATACGGTATCCAAATTTATGTAATTATTAAAGCACATTTTTATAATTTTTTTTTTGTTTTTTCTTAAGAGTGATAATCGGTGGTAAAACCAAGATTTAAATTCAAGGAGGAAAAAATTAAAAGCAAAAATAATCTAAAAATTTAATCAATATTAACAACAAAATAAACAAACAATGTTAATGTAATTATCATACAAAATCTAGTACAAATGTAAAAGTACAAGTATATATTATATATCATTAAAATAAAGAAACAAAAATAATCAATTAATAGTTTCTAACAATCAAACTAGGAGATTAGTCTAAATATATAAAATTTAAAATCTAATTTGATTCCTTAAAATAAATTTAGAAAATAAATAAATCTAAAAGTGTTCATATATAGTATACCAATATACATGCAAAATAAAACATACATCAATTTGGGGTTATAGCAAACAACCAAATTAAAATTTGAAACTTTGAAAAAGCTAAGAGATGGAAGAGAAAAAGGATAATGGTGGCTTTAAGGTTTTAGTAACCTACAAAGATATTATGTAATTTTAAAAAATATGACACTTTCTAATTAAAATGCTTTGAGCTCCCCCCCCCCCCCCCCCAAACAAAAAAAAAAAGATAAGTAAAAGTTGTTGTGAATGAGAGAATATTGAAAGGTGGGATCCAACAAAAATTGTTTTGACAACAATTTCACAACATTCACAAATTAGACTATCATTTCATAAATGGCTATTAAAAAAAATTAAATTACAGATTATAGTGGGTACATATTATAATCGGCCCATGTGTGAAATTATAAATTAATTTGAAAATATAATGAAACTGTTGTGAATTTTTGATTATGATATATATATATAAAACTTTTTTTTTCCAACATTTGTCACCATGAAAGCAAAAGGTGATATGTTTTTTTTTAACTTTTTTTTTCATGTGAGGGAGCGTATTGTTCTTTTTTTTTTACTAAAGTAATGTTATATCTACAACATTTTTACAACAAATTTTTGGTGAAAAATGTTACTTGTTGTAATTTAGACCCCATCATTAACATTATTTTTTAATTCACCAATATTAGCTTGTCACATAAGATTTATTGTGAAAATATTTCGACATTACATTTCTCTTTTTTACTATGTGTCAGTTTCTTTTTCTATTTTTTTGAGTTAATGCGGTGTAGTTTTTGGTTTTACATGAGGTGTTGTTTTGGTTTTTTTCATAGTTAGGCAAAGCTTCCTCGTAATAATACAAGCATAACTATACAAACGGCTACGTCAACTTTTAAACACTCATAATTTTTTTTGTGTTAAAAATACTTAATATTCTAAAAAAAAAAAAAAAAAAAAATTTAAACACTCAATGAAAAAACATTTAATAAATTTATTTATTTTGTTGTTAATGTGGCATCGATCACATTTATTATCACATAAATTTGTAAACTTTTTGGCAGTGAAAGTGCAAGTAGCTTTAACATTTCATTAAGTGAGCGTTTGGATGCGCTTCTCTTCCCCTGCGTTTTTTTTTTTTTAGTGCCTCTTGCACTGTTCATAGGCTTATGAACAGTAACCTGCATTGTTCATACACGTGGATTACACTGTGCAGGAGACATTATGCACTGTTCATGAGACCCACAACCATTTTATTCAGAAAAAATATTAAAAATGGGTCTTACGGTACTATTTACACATTTAAAAATTATTTTGCTACAGTGTTTTCAGTTTTTAATTTTCAGCAAAATAAGCTATATTCAAATGAACCTAAGTCTTAATGGCTGGTAATATGCATGAAAGCACTAGTTTCTTACATTGATGGCATTGACAGAACGTGGTACTCTTCTGGATAGGACAAGAGCCGAGTGGAGAAAGAGATTGTGCCTGTTGACGAGAAAGAAATGGAATGAATAATATTAACACAAACAATTAGAAAGAAGAAAAGAAATAGTTATGAAATAATGAGCAAGGATATTTAATGAAGCAGTAAATCATGTACGGCATGATAACGGAACCCAAAAGGGCTATGGCATTTCCAATGGCTCCTTGGCCACTGAGCTTGGGTACAAACAATCCCTTTATCACAGCAGCAGCTGGAGGCTTTACGTAATTCATTTCCCCAAAGAAACATGCAGCCATTGCCAATATTAGCACTGATATCAGCATCTCCAGCTTCCTAACCTGCCCACTCACAAAATTTTTTTAACATTAAAACTGATAGTCATGTTAGAGATTCTACAATTTTACAATATAGAGCTTACAAACTGCTATGTCACTGATTTCTTAAAAAAAAAAAAAAAAAAAAAAAAAAAAAATTCAAATATTCATTTAATAGGTGGTTGAATTTGACAAATCAGATTCATTATTACATTAGTTTGTAAATTTTATGTAATTAAATTTGTAATACCTTTAACATTTTCTTAAAGGGAAATGTTAACGAGTGCCGTTGGGGCATTGGTTAAGAATCTATTTTAAGAAAGTTTTGATATCACTTTTATGGGAAATGAAAAAAGCTGTCAAAACATTAATTGTTTTTTTTTCTCATAAAAACTTTCTTTAATTAGATTGTTAACTAATGCCTTACGGCACTCGTTAACATGACCCTTTCTTAAAATTAATATAGATATTACGACACTCGTTAACATGACCCTTTCTTAAAATTAATGTAGATACTGGAAAATGAAAAGGGAAACAAAATTCAACTTTTTGAATTCTAAGAAATTAACTCAGGTTGAGACCATGCATTTTTTTGGAATAAAAATCCACTGTCAAACTTTTAGTATATCACTTTATACTTCACATATTACAATATACCACTTGTTTTGACTTTTTATTTTTTGGAATTTGGTTAGAACGTAGAAACTATACAAATAATACGCACACCTATAAGTGCTGAAGTGCTTGAAAAGGTACCATCTGGACCAATGGATCCAGTGGTTACTTGTTTGACAACAAGAATCGGTGGAGCAGCAAATTAAAAAGACACGGCATTATCCACACAATAAAAAAAAAAAAAAAAATACACTAACTACTGACCTAGTACTTTTTTTTTTTTTTTGAGAGATAACAAGTCCCTAATTAAACAATGATGCAATCCACACAACGAGAAGGAAAAAAGAAAAGAAAAAAGAATAAAGTCTGTACGGGGCCGGACCCTAGGCCCTGCAAGCCTTGTACGGGGCTAGGCCCCAAGCCCCACGGGCCTTGGGCTCAAGCTTCGCGATACATTATATGACCCTGTCCCCATTCCGGACCTTTAGCCTCAATCCAAACGCCTCAAGGCCCAATCTGGGCCCAAGAATTGAGATAAGACTGTGTCGTCCTGGATACCCAAAGCAGGCCCATCCCGAGCGTCTCTAATCTGGTCGGAGGTGTCATTGCTCGGAGACACCCTGTACTCGACTACCCGGTAGTGCCTTCGGGAATATCGTTGCCGAGCCGGCTTTTAGAGGTAAGAATCAATTCCAATGCCATTACCACCTCTCCAACGGAACATCCACTTTGAGATGATGGAATTGGACCCCCATTCGCACTAGTAAGGGGGAGTAATCATAACACCTCCACTTATCTTAGCCTATAAATAGGAGAAGAGAATGAGGAATGGGGGTTGGAAATTCTGGAGAGAAAACGAAGAAGATGACCCTGTCCCCATTCCGGACCTTTAGCCTCGATCCAGACACCTTAGGGCCCAATCTGGGCCCAAGAGCTGAAATGAGACTGCGCCGTCCTGGATACCCAAAGCAAGCCCCTCCCGATCGTCTCTAACCTGGTCGGAGGTGTTATTGCTAGGAGACACCCTGTACTCGGCTGCCCGGTAGTGCTTTCGGGAATATCGTTGCCGAGTGGGCTTTTGGAGGTGGGAATCAGTTCCAATGCCATTACCACCTTTCCCGACGGAACATCCACTTAGAGATGATGGAATTGGATCCCCATTCGCACTAGTAAGGGGGAGTAATCATAACACCTCCACTTATCTTAGCCTATAAATAGGAGAAGAGAATGAGGAATGGGGGTTGGAAATTCTAGAGAGAAAACGAAGAAGAAAACTATGTGTTTTGTTGGCTTTTATTCCGTACCAAATTTGATTGTAATTATTGTTCAATCTTTTGTACCCTGTATTTATTGTGGGATTTGATTGTAAGGGTTGTGTGATAAAGAGAGAGAGAGAGTGTGAAGACTCAAGCAATTGAAGACTGAAGAGTTTTCGCGGGTATCTTGCGACTAAGCATCCCGCAAAGTGACTCATGTGCCTTGCACATGCTGAAATGCGAAAAGTCAGACTAGGATGGAGATAGCTGTGTCTTGTGAGTATCTCGTGAGTAAGGCGTTCCCGCGAGACAACCGCGAGACATTCTGTTCTGCCAGCCTGTCCATTTTGATACACACTTTCTGTGCCTACACTATTTATACCCACATTACCCACAAATGTTAAGGAGTGCTTCTGAGAGAAAACCCTAGCCAAACACCTTAAGAGTTAGTGATTGTTATACCCACAATTCTCTACACATTTGCTTGTGAAATTTCTTCAACTCCTACCTCTCCATTTCCATACCAATGAGAGGTTGATAGCCCAAACACTTACCACACCCTTTCAGAGTGTCAAAGTGAAGTTTTGGTGCTGCTGGGAAGCATTGGAAGAAGCCAAGGATGGCAAATGCAACATGGAGCTTGTTGCGGGATCCGGAGAACTAGACAAGATACGGTTCCGAGAAGCCTTGTTGGAGTAGGAGCTTGGAGGGCTTAGGTACATCGAGTAGATTAGGCTTGGTGGGGTCTCTTGCTAACCCATGTATCCCAACTAATTGTCTAGTAGATCGATTACCGCTTGGAGGGCGGCGAGAGGTTTTTCGTCGAGTTCTTCGGTTTCCTCTTCAGTAACACATCGGCGTGTTATCTTGTGTTTGCATCTTTCTTCCCTACTCTTTTACATTCCATTTTACTGTTGTGTTGCTTTGTTTATAGATTAGAGTAGCTTATTTGTTTATCCGCTCGCTTTTACACTATTCCGCACTTAGTATTAAGTTAGTGTAAAATCAATCGAGCCGTAACTTTTAATTGAGGGTCTAAACAGCTCTTGTGTTTTCAACATATTTTCGAGCTTTCACAAACAAAAACCCAGAAAATTTCAAAATTAATCAAACACAACATGCTCACATTACAAACACAACATGCTCTAAAATACAAGAAAACAGTACAAGAACAAAAATCAATTTGTCTTAGTCTACCTGAAACCCACATCCAAATCCACTTTGAAATCAAACACAAATCCAAGCTAAAAATGCGGCCTTTCAAACCCCCAATATCAAATCCCAAACAAAAATTAGAAAATCCCCATAACAGAAACACAACCAAAAAGAGTCCATATGCTCAAACCCAAAATTAATCAAAACACAATCAAACAAAAGAAAATAATTTTCAGCCATGGGTCAGAGAAAAATAAAGCAAAGAGAGATAATTTTTTGAGGCACTTTAGTTTCATTGATTCAAAATCTTCAGATCTATTGCAAAGAGAGACAAAAAGTTAAAGGGAAAAAAAATGAGAAGGAATAATGAAATATGGTCGGTATTTAAAAGAAAAAAGAAAAAAGAAAAAGAAAAAAACGATGTTAGCGGATAAAAATAAAAAAACCAGATAGCTCAGATCCTGCCCATTGTTGCCATGATGTTCTGGTAGTGACTCTATTTTTCCGTTCATCCTCTCATCTAGTCCACCTTCTAATCTTCTTCTTCTTCTTTGTGTAAAGTCCCAAAAACCAGACCTCTTCCTTCTTTTTTTATTTTTTATCTTATTTTATGGTTATGGACGGTAGGTAAAATTAATAGCTTTTTAACTTTTAATTTTTTTTAGGACAAGTGTAGCATTAATGGCCTTTAAATTTGAAGTTTGGGTAGTGTGAAGTTTGGGCAGTGTGCCTTTGATAGGACACTAAGTGAGCGTTTGGATAGGAATTATCCTGCGTTCACGTTTTGTGTTTTCCCTTTTTATTTTTTTTGGATGCATGGTCAACCGCTTTTAGGAGACAGTGCACTGTTTGTGCACTGTTCATTACTGTTTATCACTATTTATACACTGTTCATGCACTGTTCAAGGGACCCACAACTACTTTATTCAGAAAAAAATATTAAAAATGGGTCCCATGGTACTATTTACACATTTAAAAATTATTTTATTACAGTGTTTTCAGTAAAATAAGTTGTATCCAAACGGACCCTAACCCACGTGAACTTAATTCAAAGTTTTAAAAACTTTTATTTTTTTAATTATTTTTTTTAAACTTTAAAAGCCTCGGCAAGTAGGAAAAGACAAAGTTGCAAGTACGAAAAGACATTAATTATTATTATTATTATAAGTTCTTCAAGATGATGTTGTAGGACCTATAGCCGCGTTTAAAAAACGTGGCTATAAACAAAATCTGTAGCTGCGTTTTAAAAATGCAGTTATAAGTTCTCCTTTAAAAAAATAAAAAATTATTCAGTTGGACCTATAGCCATGTTTTTAAACGCGGCTATAGACTTAACCTATAGCTGCATTTAAAAAATTCAGCTATAGGTCCATATTTAAAAAAAAAAAAAAAATTTATCTGCTAGGCCTATAGCCACGTTTTAAATGTGGCTATAGGTCCTCCTTTAAAAAAAAAATTATTCAACTGGACCAATAGCCATGTTTTTACAAGCGGCTATAGACTTAACCTGTAGCCACGTTTTAAAAATGTGGCCATAGGTTAGCTATAGTCACATTTGAAAAATGTAGCCATAGGTCCTCCTTAAAAAAAAAAAAAAAACTTAGTTGGATCTATAGCCACATTTTTAAAATGCGGCTATAGAGCCTATAAAAAAAAAAAAAAAAAAAACACGGCCAAAAACACTTACAAACATGGCTATAGACTTAACCTATAGCCGCAGTTTAAAAACGCGGCTATAGGTCAGAGTTTAAGCCACATTTCCTAAAAATGCAGCTATAGGTTAGCTATAACCGCGTTTTTTGTAAACATGGCTAGAGAAAACATGGCTATAGGTTAGCGTTTTTTGTAGTGATTCTTAGATGAGTTGTGTGCATTGCGTGATGGACTTCTCATGTGCCAAAACCTCCATTTAATAGCTGTAGAGATAGACTTAGATGTAAAGCTATTGTTGATTTGATAGCTAATTCTAATTACTCTAATATCTTCCTCTATTGTGGATGACTACATACTTTTGGTTTTCCAGCTTCCCCAAGTTTGCATTAGCCATTGCTTTCATCCAGCTAATATATAGGTGTGCTGATGAGTTAGCTAGGTATATGAGTGCCAATCAAGTTATTGATTTTGTGTTGTATGATAGTCCACCTATGAACTTGTTAGGTGTTTTTGATTCATACTTAAATTAAATGGTTAGTTCTTTTTCAATGTTATCATGAACCTTTTGTTGTTCTCTAGTTAATTTCTTTTAATGCATTTCCTTTTCAACAACAAAAAAATAAAAAATAAAAAATAAATAAAACACCCAAATTTCTTTAATAATTAATTGAGCGGAAAAGATTCTTAAATTATGCCACCAGAAACTTTAAATAATAAATGAATAAATTACCCCATATCTCTGCAGGCCAAGAAGTAAGAGAGTGCTTAAACCGGTGATGAGAACTCCAGTCCAAATTGGGATGTGGAATAATATATTTAGTGCAAAGGCTGTCCCAACCACTGCCATGAATAGGAAAATTAAAAAGTTTATTGATAACATGATCTATATTGTCTTGTTGCTTGTTTATTTGATGTGTAATTTTTCCCTTAATTTGAATATGAACAAGGAGACATGGATGAAAATTCAAGAATGATAAGGCTAGTAAACGCATGAATGTAAGATATCTTCTTCTTCTTCTTCTTTCTTTCATTTTTTTTTTTTTTTTTTTTTTTTAAAGTAAATTTTATTCTTTTACCTTCGGGTATATCAGCGCATATGACAGCAAATTCGGCAAGCAACCATAGGAAATACTTCACATATTTTGGGTACTCTAACTTACATAATTCTGAAAGGTGTTTGCCTGTAGAGATATGCAAACAAATACTTCGCTTGATTAGTTACTAGTAGAAAAAAAAAAAATTGCGGCAGAAATGATATTAACTTTTATCAATTGGCTATATTTTGGTCTAGAATTGGTTTGCTGTGCATCTTACCAGTGCTTACACCAAGATTTGCAGCTAGCGATTGAATTATGAGTGTAAAGGTAAACCCAATAAGGTAAACCCATAGTTGCTGAAAATAGAAAATAGCACTACCATGATTAACATTTCTGTTGTAAACTAATTTCAAATTATTTTGGCCCTTCATACTTTAGTACATATTTTGTGCTTAAAGTTTTGGGTTGTTTTCATTTTGGTCATTTATGTTTCAAAATTTTCATTTTGAATGAAAATTTTGAAACTTAGAGGGCAATATGAAAATTGAATTAAAATGAAGAGTCGAATGAAAATTTAAAACAAAAACGACCAAAATAAAAACAATCTCAAACTTTAAAGGCTAAAAGTATACTTTAATAAAGTATGAACC
>JAFHAW010000252.1:0-28900 GCA_019022515.1 Quercus aquifolioides | reverse complement strand
TTGCTTACGTAATAAACGAGCCTTTGTACACCAAAGTCTGATCGTATCAACACCAGGCTCACCGCATAGGGAGCTACAGCGATGTAGGCGAACAGTACCTCATCTGGCTCAGGACTAGACATGATTGGTGGCCGAGCTAGATAATCCTTGAGTTGCTGGAATGCCAAAGCACATTCTTCAGTCCATTCGAATCCCTTCCACTTGTTGAGCAGAGAGAAAAAGGGCCGACATCTGTCTGCTGATCTAGAGATGAACCGATTGAGGGCAGCAGTCATTCCGGTTAGATTCTGAACCTCCTTGGGATTCCGAGGAGCTCGTAGATCGTTGATGGCCTTTATCTGGTCGGGGTTAACCTCAATTCCTCTGTGGGTGACCATGTATCCCAAAAACTTGCCGGACCCCACCCCAAATGAGCACTTAGAAGCATTTAGTCGTAGCTTGTACTTTCGTAGAATCTCAAAGGTACTTTCAAGGTCCTTCACATGCTCGGCTACAACCTTGCTCTTCACCACCATGTTATCTATGTAAACCTCGATATTTTTGCCCAGCTGTGGCTCGAACATCCTCGTCATCATCCTCTGGTAGGTAGCACCTGCGTTATTCAAGCCAAACGACATCACTTTATAGTGGTAGTTACCAATAGGGGTAACGAAAACAGTTTTCTTCTGGTCCTCCGGGGCTAATGGTATCTGGTGGTAGCCTTGGAAGGCGTCTAGGAAGCTCATCCGAGGGTGGCCGACAGTGGCATCCACCAGCTGATCAATTTTCGGCATAGGGAACGAATCTTTGGGGCAAGCCCTATTCAAATCGGTGAAGTCTACGCACACTCGCCATTTCCCACTCTTCTTCTTTACCACCACGGTATTTGCCAGCCATTCAGGATAAAAAACTTCTTTGATAGCCCTAGCTTGTTTGAGTTTCGCTACCTCCTCTCTCACTGCGTCAGCATGTTCCTTGGATGGGCGCCGAATAGGCTGTTTCTTGGGGGTGACCAGTGGATTCACCTTCAAGTGGTGGCATATAAACTCCGGGTCTACCCCTGGGGCTTCGTAAGCACTCTAGGCAAACACATTGAGATTTCGCTTGAGGAACTCTATTAGCTCTTCCCTCTCTTGAAGAGGCAACTGAGATCCGACTTGAAAGAACCTATCAGGATCATCTCCAATAACCACTTTCGTTAGATCCTCACATTGAGTGCCTTCATCTGGATTTTCGACGGGCAATCCCCGAGACTGTAGTTGCTATAAATCCCTTTCGGCTATGTCCAAGGACTCGGCTGGGGTCTTATGTTGAATGGCGGCTACCAGGCACTGTCGAGCAACAGACTGGTCTCCTCGGATCTCATGGATCCGCCCTTCAGATGGGTATTTGACCTTTTGGTGCAAAGTAGAGGGAACAGCCCCAAGTGCATGAATCCAGGGTCTGCCTACGAGCGCTGTGTAGGGTGAATATGCGTCCACAACTATAAAGTCCAACTCCACCACCTCGAAGCCGAACTACACAGGTAAGCGTATCCGGCCTTTCGGGATGACAGGCCTTCCTTCAAAGCTCAAGAGGGGGGAATAGTATGGCGTCAGGTCTTAGGGTTTTAGGCCTAGCCCCTTGTAGAGGTCTGGGTACATTATCTCCACAGCACTACCCTGGTCCACCATCACCCTCTTTACATCGTACCCTCCTATTCTGAGGGTGATGACTAGTGCATCATCATGGGGTTGGATGGTGCCAATCATGTCTTCGTCCGAGAACCCCATAACCAGCGGGGCACCAGACATAGCTCTCTTCGGTGCTCGGCTTGACTCCCCTGCGGATGGTCGGCCTACCGACATAACTTTCAATGGCCAGGATCCTGTTCTCCCCGGCGCGGCGAAGACGACGTTTATAGTCCCTAGCGGCAGCTTTGAGGGGTCATCTCTGCGTGGCCCTGAGCCCGCTTGCCCTCGACCGCTGGAGGGGTGCAAGAAGTGTTTCAGTTTACCATCGCGAACCAGTTGGTCCAAGTGATCCCACAGGCTCCTACAATCTTCCGTGGTATGCCCATGGTCTTGATGGTACTGGCAGTAGAGATTATGGTTGCGTCTCTCGGGGTTTCCTACCATCTTGTTCGGCCACCTGAAGAATGATTCGTTCTTGATCTTTTCCAAGACCTGGTGCACTGGTTCTTTGAACACGGTGTTGACCGCTTGAGGATTCGTCGCAACTGATTGCCCGGCAAAATCCCTCCGCGGTTTATTGTAATTGTAACGGTCCGACCTCGAATCCCTCCTCTCCTGGGGGATAACCTTGTCCTTTCCCTTGCCCTGCTGCTGATCTTTTTCAACCCTCTTATACTTTTCTATGCGGTCCATTAGTTGACGCACGTTTGTGACCGGTTTGCCAGATAAAGATGTCCTCAAACTGTGGTCAGTGGGGAGACCGAGCTTGAACGTGCTGAGGGCCATTGCATCATTGTTGCCCTCCATATCATTGAACATCTCCCAGTATCTGTCTGAATATGCCTTCAAGGACTCGCCTTCCTGCATGGACAAGGATAGCAGTGAAGAGAAGGGTCTGGCCACTCTTCGGCATGTGACAAAACGGGAGCCGAATGCCTGAGTGAGCTCTTTGAAGGAGTTGATGGAGCCTGCCTTCAAACCGTCAAACCACCTCATGGCAACAGGCCTAAGACTGGAAGGGAAAACCTTGCACATCAGAGCTTCGTCTCTGGAGTAGACAGCCATCCTCTGGTTAAAATGACTCACATGCTCCACGGGGTCAGTTTTACCATTGTAGATGGTGAACGTTGGCTGGTTAAAGCGCCGAGGGAGTCTGGCCTCCTCAATCCTGCGCGTGAAGGGTGACCTAGATATCTGATTCAGAGCCCTGTTCATGACATTGTTCTCCATGTCCTCACGTGATGGGCTTCTACGTTGCCTCTTACGATGGGACTCCTCTTCATAGGTGTAGGACTCGCTGGCTGGTGTCCTAGATTTATGCTGATAAGAGACATCCTGCTCGTCATCAAGATCCTCCTCAGAATATGAGGAAACCCGTTTCCTCTTTGCATGGCGCAACTCCCTTTTTAGTTTTTCTACTTCCAGTTGTAAGTCACGGTTCTTCTCTGCATGGGACATGTGACTTCCGCCCTGTGACTGACTCTGGCTAAGGCGCACAGTGTGTACACTACCCTCACGATTTTGTCTCCTCTCTAAGTTGACAAAAGGGTCCACGCGTTGGGATGCCCTGGATTCTGCTTGTTGTTCACCTTGTCCTGCCATCATCACCTGTTGTTTTCACCCTTGCTCAAGCTCTCCCCACAGACGGTGCCAATTGTAGGGTCAATTTTTGCTGCCCAAGCCCAAGAAGGTATGGATTTTGAGCCCACTGAACCTAAGACAATAAATTTGTAGAGAGTGGGTGAAAGAGCTAGGCTAACAATGAAATAACAGTATTAAACAGCAATGTTTGTGGATGAATTTGTATTAATATGTGCTCGGACAGATGTAAATGCAACGTCTGAAGAGGTGGTTTTATTTCCTAAACTTTGGGTTACAATTCTTGGAGCTACAGTAATGGAGTACACTCTTTTCTACTTCTGATTTTCGATCCCCCTCTATCAGAGGCATCCCTATCTTATATAGTACTCCCTTCCTACATCTTCACCGTCCACTTGTTCATCATCAAGACGCCCACTTGAGTGCATGTCCCATCATACTCCCCCTGTAGCCTTGTGTGAGTGGCGGTAGCTGAGAATGCACTGTTCAGGGGTCTTCTCCACATAAATGCGGTCAGGAAGGTAGGTGCAGTGCATTTAATGCGGTGGTTGAAGCCTGTCTCTTAGATATTTCTCTGTTCCTGTTATCCTCATGCGTGTCCGAGGTTCATTTCCCTTCTTACATTTGTCAGAAAGATCACTTGAACCTCCCATACACCTGTCGGGCCAAACTTCTTCGGATCCGAGGGTATTGGACTCCTCGGACATATGAACATCTCCTCGGATCGTACACGTGTTCCTCTCCAGACATGCTCCTTTTACATGGGCCTCTGATTGAATGTTTTCATCTCTTTGGACGAACAGTGGTCTTCAAATAGGGCCTTGGGCCCGATACGTTGGATTGGGCTTTTCCCCCCCCACATGAGTAATATACTGTTTGGTTGGGGAGAAAATGCTGGAAAAGAGAAAGAGAATTTGTATATTTGAGTTTCAAATGTTTTCTTAAATTTCTTAAATATTTGGACTCTGTTTGGTTAATTTTCATTTGTTTAGTCCATATTTTTTATTATTAAAAGCTATGTTTTATTCTTCTTTTTATTTATTTATTTTTTGGAAGGGCTGGGGGTTGAATTTGGGGTGTATTGATTTTGGGTTAAATGGGGTTCAATGAGTTTTTAGTTAAACCCCAATAATTATTAGATCTAATTGGGTTGATGTCCATTTAACCCAATTAATAATTGAGTGGGTTTGGGTTTAATGAGAGTGGCGGATTTGGGTGGGCAAATGGGTTTGGGCTTATTTTGCCACCCCTAGTTACTGGTCACGTGCGGCTACTTCAACCTCTAGCTCTGTAGCTTAAATGATAAGTGTTTTTTTTTTTTTTTAAATATTTATTTGTGTTTTTTATGTGTGCCTACTGGATAAAGACAAAATTATTTTGTTTAAAATTTTTTAAATGGCTGAATTGTTTGTTTTGGATAAAATTGGTTAATTGAACTTAATTATTTTTAAGGTATTATTGGTAATTTTTGTTGTTGGGCTTGTATATTTTGTTCTAGATTTTAGGTTTATAAATTTTTTTATGCCCTTTAAAATGTGGAAAAAGCTAGAGTTACAAATGAGCCAAATGCAAACTAATAAGAATTTACTATCTCAGTAGTTTGTAAAAATGTTGTAGAAAAGTTTGTAACTATAATATTACTTTAAAAAAAATTGATAATATTGTTAGGGGGCAAAGTGTAATTTTATAGAACAAAATCGCTAAAATTTATACCTACATATATACTAATATTTTTTTACAAAAACATTAGGGGGGCCATTGCCCCATGGTCAAAGTCTCCCTCCGCCTATGGATGGGATCTGCATCTACCATTGCCCTTTGTAGCATGATTCATCTAAATTCTCAATTGCCACTCATTTTTGCCAACTATACGGTTGCCACTAGTTTTGGCAAGCTCTTCAAATCACTCATTTAGGCCAAATTTGCAATTGTCTCCTTCATTGCCAGTTTTAGCAAGATTTGCACTTTGCGTCATAATTTAGCAAGTTTAAACCAGTTTTGGCAATCAACCCATGGAGTTATAAATAGTCTTGAGAAGTAAGCTTTGAGCCACTTGGCGGTAAGATTCATTTTTCTGTACTTGACGTAGAAGGACTTATTGGCTATTTAACGGCCAACTCGCCGCAAACTCAAGCCTATTCGATCCGTGACCACTCCTAAATTTAAAAAAAAAAAATAAAAAAAAAAAAACAAATCCATTATACTTCTCAATATGTTTATGGAGACTATTTACAGAGTGTTTGCTTCTAATGCTCAACGCCTGAAGTAAATATCTCCTGCTTTAATTAAAAAATTTATTAAGGCCATTACTCTTGTACATGAGTGAAGAGTGATAACAAATATTCATCATCTAAAGAAAAAAAAAGTGTGCACAAATATATCATGTCATGCACCACAAAATCTCACCTTCATTATGGAGATTTACGCATGAAACTCTTGTGAACTGTAGAATCCATCTGTTACTCACAAACAGACAGTAGAATTCAATTACTATTACTTAAAAACACTTTATTGCATTTCCATATGCACCGGATTTGCTATTAACATAACCAAAACAAGCACATTATTAGAGAATTGAGCAAATACCGGAAGCTTTATTTGGTTGATATTTCACATGTCATGGACTCTTTATTGTATTTACCAACCAAGGTTCTTATGTATCTCGGCGCAAGGTCCTCCTGATGACTATATATAAATCTAATTTTTAAACAACTTTATATATACTTGTCACACTTACCCAAGCATATTATGCCTAGGCTTTAGAACATGATATTTTCATATCAATCATATAAGGGGGTCTAAAAACAAAAAAACAAAAAAAATTCATATAAGGGGGCAAAATATTTCTCAAGACTTAAATTGCAAGCAATTGCGTCAATATTTCAATTATTTATTTACTTGTGCAAGTCATTGATATAGAAAACGTTTAGATGAAGAATCGTGTCATTTTGTTGTCCCATGATATTTTATCAATATCAATTGTATAAGGGGGCAAAATTTGCAAAATAACACATTTTTAATATTAATTATTTAAATTGATATTATTTAGAATTTATTTGGGGTATAGCATTAAAAAAAAAATCATGTCTATTTTATCACTTACTGTTGTGCTTCCAAAAAATGATTTTAGTGGGATTTGATTGAATTTTAAGTGAAGTAGTGTTTTTGAAACATAACTTCAACACTTATCGTGTTTTCAAAAACACAATTTAAAAAAGAGAGGATAGATTTATAAATAATTGTTATTAAAATAATATTATTTTGTAAATTTTGTCCATATAAGGATGTCAAAGGTTTTCACTTTTCATAAGTCATGGAATTGCTTTTGTTTATTTGTTCACGCTCTGTTTGTTTCGATATAAAATGTTTTCAATGTAAAAAATTTTACTGTAATATATTTTCATTGAAAACATTTTCAAGTGTTTGGCAAGATTAGACACTTGAAAATGTAAACAGCCACCTGCTTCCAAATACAAGCACCACCACCACTACTAACCACTCAAAATCCAAATTGGAAAAAGAAAAGAAAAAAGAAAAAGAAAAAGCCACCACCGCCCCGCTGCCACCAAAATCTAGTGACTAAACACCACCACTCACATGGCCACACCACCACAACAACAACCACCAACAGGAAGCAACAATACCAAATGAAAACAAAAATTTCAAAATCAAAGATCAATGAAACCCACCCTTATTTAGCCACCATCAAAACCCATGAACCACCAAAACTATAGCAGTTCCGGCCACTAACCTCAAAACTAAACCTAAAAACACCAAACCCATCCCACCAAAACCCAACACCAATGACCTAGCCCACTAAAACCCATCACCGACAACCCACCCACCACCAAGAGAGAGACACTGACACTTAGATCTGACGACGACCCACCCCACTACTAACCTTATCACCAATCTGCACCACAAAAGAGGTAGTGGTCATCGATCTATATTGTCCTTGCGCTCGACGTTCACGTTAGGAACATTGATGTCGAGAGTCAAAGTTCCAAGGGATTGCCGGAGAAGGTAGAGCCGGTGATGGGTGGGAAAGGAGTGAAGGTGGGCTGGGTTGTGGTCTTGTGGAGAGAAACTGAAAGCGTGAGAGAGTGAGAGAGGGGCTGATCGGGACTGAGAGAGACAGCAGCAAATGTAAAATATTTTACCAATTTTTTAAGTGTAAAACATTTTACATTTATTTGCCTTGGTTATATTGTTTGACTAAAAATATTTTACTTTTGACTAAATGTTTTACAGTAAAACAAACACCGTAAAATATGAAAATATTATCAAAACAAACAGAGCATCACTTACAACAAGTGGGCAAGAGGGGTTGAACCCAAATTCTTGTTTACTTGAGAATTGGATTGTGCCATATTAAATTACAATAGGCTCATAGTAGATAATTGAATATTTCATTATTTCTATAGACATATTTCTATATATATATATATTTGTTTTTTTTTTTGTTTTTTTTATAACTTAACAATAAAGTTAACAAGTTTGTTTTTTTAGGTAGACAACGAGAGAGGGAGAATGTGTGATCGATAGATCATAGACCTTTTAGTTTTTAGTGTAAATAAATTTAGAACCTGAAGTACCTGAACTCTTGTTGGTTTTGTTTTGACTTTGCCACTTTTGGGAGTGAATTAACACAAGTACAAATAGAAGTAGCACAACCCATAAGAAAAATTGAGAGGTTACTTTTATCTCTAGATTGTATCACCAACACTTTCTCAGTCCAAATTAACAAATCCCAAATTGCCCAGATGCCCCCAATTTGATTTACATACCAAACTAATACATCGCAAATTAGGGAAATGAAGTTTATCAACAAAAAAAAAAAAAAATTAGGGAAATGAAATGACAAAATTTAAGTATATTATCTTATATGCTGTTTCTTAGATTTTTTTTTTAAAATTCAGTAATATGATTTTTTTTTTCTATAAAACTAAAATATATTTTTAGTTAAGTATGTAACTAAGTTTGTCCGAAATGAAATAACGAAATTGTGTCCTAAAAGCAAATGCAGATAACAATAAACAATGGGTCAATAGACTCAATACACAATTGTGAAACGGAAACACACAATTTATTAGGCGTAAACAAAAAAAAAAGAAAGAAAACAAAAAAAGAAGAAGCGTAACATTGTTATTACTCACTCTTAACACAAAACACATTGCTTCACACAACCTTTCACAAAAACTCAAAACCCTTCTTCTGTTTCTCTCTCTAGAAAAAAAGGAAGGACAGAAAGAAAGAAACACTCTCTTTCTCTCTCTAATGGAAGACGACGACGAGTTCGGAGATCTGTACACGGACGTGCTCAGACCTTTTGCTTCTTCGTCGTCGTTATCCTCTGCTTCGCAGCCTCACCAACCGTCGCCTGCGCCACCGTCTCTCCACCGTCCGATCGATCTCAACCTAAAGAGCAGCAACGGCGACGATGGGAACGTTCTCGGAGCTCCTCACTCTAATTCCACTGCGCCTGATCAAACCCTAGCTCCTCAACCTAAGGAGCCTGTTCGCGAAGCCGTCAAGCTCGATTTGGCGCCGAATTCGATTGCTCGCGAGGATTCAGCTGGTGCTGCTAGGGTTTTGGAAGCCGGAGATGTTGAATTACCGAGAAGGACTGGTCCGGAGGCTGGTGTTGTTGAATCGGAGGCTTTGAGCCGTGGAGGAGGTGAAGGAGGTGTGGATTTGATGGATAAAGATGTGAATTTTGATATTGAGGAGGGTAATACTGGAATTGACGATATTGGCTCCGAGCCAATCATTCCAGGACTCTCCGGTGGTGGCGGAAGCGGCGGTGACGCGATGGTGCGTGGTTTGACGGTGAATCTGGAAGCTTCTAGAAAGGACGATGCCAGCGGAGGCGGTGGTGGCAGCGGCGGGAATGATTGGGACAGTGATAGTGATGATGATTTGCAGATAGTGTTGAATGATAGCAACCATGGGCCCATGGCAATGGAGAGAGGCGGAATTGGCGGCGAGGAAGATGATGACGATGAAGATGGGGACCCGCTGGTTATTGTGGCGGATGGGGAGCTGAATCAGGAGATGGAGGCGCAAGAATGGGGCGACGATGCAGTGCAGGCGGCGGATGGAGAGAAGAAGGAGACTGGGGATGCCGGGAAGGTTATTGGTGGCGGTGTCCATGTAGGCGCGGTGGTGGCGCCGAAAATTGGTTATAGCAATCATGGGTATCATCCATTTCATTCTCAGTTCAAGGTCAGTGAGTTATATGTTGTTGCTTGAAAATCGGGAACGATTTTGTGTATATTGGGGTTGTGTGTTTTCCCCTTATTTGATGAGAATTAGAGTGTAATTATGGATTGTAATTTTTGTAAAATGAAGTGGGAAATTGATGCATTGGATTTCGATTTGTGTTATAGTTATCAGTTTTTTTTTTGTCTTTTTTTTTTTTTTTTGGTTTGGTGTGTTTGAAAAAGTAGAAAGGAGTGAGTGCCCAAAATGTATTTTTTTTGTTCACCAATTCTGAGTAATGGAAATGAAAATTGGTTGCCTTAATAAGTGTTTGATGATTCTTACTGTTTGCTGAGATTTTATTTATACTTAAAGTAAAGACAGCTGCTTTTAGCTGGCTGGTAAAATCATCTGGTTAAGAAAAGTTTCAGCCATGATTCATTTTTGGGATTTACGAGTAATGGAGGAGATCAAACTGATTTCTCTTCATTCCAATCACTTAATTTAAAGTGGTTTATCCTTGTAGTTTGGTTACTTTGGTAAAATCCTCTACCTGGGTTTTGATTTGAAAGTCAAATTTGAGGACGGTAAATGGGGCCCTCTTCAATCTATAAGATATATTTTGTGTTTAGTGTTTAAATCTGTAGAAGAGTTCTGTGCATTGTGGGTTTTACGTGTCATACTGTTTTTTTCCACATCTAGTGTTAGGATTTGACCCTGTTTCTGAAGTAATTATGAAGAAATTTCACAATATTGTTCTGATGGCCCCCTTTTTCTTGAGCAATCCTTCCATGGCATTAATGACGCAATAAAAAAAAATGCAACTGATCTATAGGGAACCTTTGAGATTAAACCTTATTAACGTTCAACACAATGTTGGCGTTATATGTTCCTATATTCATCTCCATAAATGTCGTTGTTGTCACCACCATCTATCTCTTTCAATGCTGCTTCTCTGATATGAAAGAAGAAAGATATGCTGTTAATACAATTTGGAATTTTTTTTTTTTTGAGAATCCTACAATTCAGAATTATGAGTGAGCAAACTTGTATTCTGGATATGCCACAATGAATTTATATGTGGCATGCCTTCATTGATAATTGATCAATTGCATTTACCATTTACAGCAGTGTTGACATGATTTGGTTGGTGGAGAAGGGGCAGCTATTACTAGAGCAGTTTATTTACCTTCATATCATTTACTTTATGAGCAATTACAAATCCAGATGCATTTCAATTAAAAGTACATTTCTGGAACTGTGGACAGCAATACTATATTATGTATATGAGAAAATGGATTCCTTGATATGTAAATTAAAGGGAAAAATTACTTAAAAGTCCTTTTGAGGTGTGTTTCTTCCTAGTAATTTTTTTTTTGGGGAACTCTTGCCCGTGGTCTTCGCTTCAGTTGTTGCTATTTTGCAATGATTCATGGTTTGTATACCAAAGATTGTGTGCTTGATACACCTCATAGTCTCTAATCCTGGATGCATTGTACCCAACCTTTTTTTCTGGAAGTGGAAAATATAATAATCAAGCTTTACTTTGTATTTTTCAGCCATAGTCTCCAGCCTGTGTTCTGACAAGTGGTTAATTCCATGTGGTGGTATGGTTATCTCAGGGGTTTTGTGTTTTGTGATGAGTATCATATGTACTTTCATGCCTATTAGAAACAAATAATTTTAAATCTACAGTTATTGCCATTTGCCTTGGCATTTGGCTTGAAAGACTAATTGTGATAAGACAATAAAGATTAAATTATATTTTCTTTGTATCTTTTTTCATCATTATCATTTCAAATTTTTAGAATTATGTCTTCTGTTTCTGACTTGAACTAAAATATAAACATGTTCTTAGAAATTTTTCAATATTCATGCCTAGGAAGGTTGATCTTCCCCCTCTTAACTCTTCTCTTTACTGGTCAGCTTGTATCTTAATTCAACATAAGTAACAGTATGTGTCAATGATACTTTCAGAACTTCTCTTTTGGTTTATAAGGAAAAATTCTGCTGTAGCTGCAATTGTTCTCTTTGTATGGCTAAAGCATATTTTAACTGTTGTCTTATTTTAATTGTTTTTCCTGTCTTTGCATGTAAAACCTTATGTTTATTTTTTGTTAACCTGCAGTATGTTAGACCTGGTGCGGTGCCAATGTCTGGGGCAGCTACCTCCATTCCTGGAGGAGGCCCTGGTCAAGTTCGTCCACTTGTCAACATGGGTCCTATGGCTGGTCGTGGTAGAGGTGAATGGAGACCAACAGGAATTAAAAATGCTTCTCCAATGCAGAAAGGTTTCCACTCGGGTTTTGGATTGCCTGCCTGGGGCAACAATATGGCGGGGCGAGGTTTTGGTGGTGGTGGTGGTGGACTGGAATTCACGCTTCCTTCTCACAAGTAATTTTTGATTGGCTGCGTATGCTGGTTGCTTGTTTTTCTTTCATGATCATCATATGTTATTGTTAGTTGTCTTCTTCGTAGCTTTATGAAAGGCCTCGGCTAGAGGTGGTTTCTTTAACATTGTGTTGTAGAGGAAGGTTTTGGGATAAAATCCTAGGACACACGAGTGTCAACCTTTGATGTGTATGCCATTATTGCCCCTGAACACAAACACACGCATATTGGAAGTTTGGGACTTCTTACGGAACTCTATAGTTCATCTAAATGGGATCTAACTGATGTAGGTTTGGCCAATGCACTTTATTTTGTTAAATATTATTGTTTAGCTTGTTTCTGTTTCTGTGGGTTTCATCAGCTGATAATATATTAAAATAACTGTTGGATGATTTGCTAAGAAGCATGGACACGGAAAATGTCTCTGCATGTCCCACAAAAATATTATTATTAGGGTTTACTAACTTATTATTATTATTATTTAAAAAAAAAAATTGGACGAGACATGGCCAAGCTTTAATTTGAAAATAAAATGTAAGGCCTGAAATTTTGGAAGAGCATGATGCATGATGGCCTACCATGAGATGTGGCCTGTTTTAATTCCAAGAGGAGGGAGCTGGTGAGGACCGTGAGGAAGTGACCATATCGGTGGAGATCAAAGAAGAAGAAGAAAAGATTTCAAGGCACAAGGCGAGGCAGCAGAGTTTAGAGGAACAAACTTTCTACCTGGCATCGGCAAGGAGTTCATCAATCTCGGAGCTTTGGTGGTGAATGAGGCCTAGCTACCTCTGCTCTGTGTGTGTGTGTGAGTGGTGATTCTTGAGGAAAGGTTTTTTTTTTGGTTTAAAGTAAGGAAAGTGAGAAAAAGTTATAATTGAGTAGAACATAAGAGTATTCTGAGCCTGAAAAGAAAAAGTAGTAGTAGTGGGTGGATTGAGCCAGTTGGCTCCATAAGATACTGGAACAAGGGCCTTATATATTGAAGGATGTGGGTTTCCTTAATATAGAAAAAAGGGATTCATATAGAGAAATTATATTTGCTAAATGGATTAATTAATTAGTAAATAAAGATTAACACACAAAGTATATTGCATTTTAACCCTTAAATTATAATAAATTATACCTAAAAATATATTAATTAATGTTGTGTCCCTAGCTTATTGTGTCCTAGATTTTCAAGAATTGCACTGTTTGCAGTCCTTTCCTTTATATCGATGAGTCTGATTGCCATCTTCACACGTTGGATGATTAGAAAGAGATTTTGCTAAAATAACCAAGGAAACGACAGGCCTTCATTTGAGGGATAATTCCCTTTGATTCTCAAACCTTTACAGCTTGTGAACAACCAGAGTCCAGCTTTGAGCCCCATCAAATGCTTTTTGGAAAAAAGAGGGTATTTGGTAGCAAGAATGGAAAGAACTTTTAAGCACCGTAAAGCTCTTTTGTAGTCTAATAGAAAAAGCTGAAATTTGGAGATTTTAGGAAAAAAAATTCTACTATTTAGTATTTACTTTTTAAGCTTTATAAATACAGAGATATAAAGCACTTTCAAGGGCATGGTGAAGACAGATACAGTTTAAACTTTTGGTGGTATACTGTAGTATTCTTAATCTTGAGGTGGACCACCAAACAAATGTCTGTCTGTGATAGGTGTTGACCTGTGTTCTTAAATATCCTTTAAGTAGATATGTTTAGCTAATTGAATCATATAATGTCACATTATTTGCAATAGGTAGGTGTCCCGCCTAATATGCTACTGTTCTAGTCAAAATAAGAGACAGCGAAAGTAATAACTAATAAATGGTTTTAAGAATCCTTACTCTCTTTTATTGTTATGAGATGCCAACAATCTTGTCAGTCAAGAGGGGGAAGAAATCTTTTGTTCATTGCTAGATTGTTTTGACTATTATGATGGAGTTTAGTGTTCATTATTAACATGCTAGTGTCACGCTTGTGTCTACTATATAAATTCCATCTTGTTCCAGCAGTGCAGAAAGTGAAAAAAGAGCCAATTTTTCTCTACAATTTTGGATGTAGTGGTCCATCTTTTATATTTCTGCATTCTAGGGTTCTGTTAAAGAATTGAGTTTCCAATTTTTTTTTTTTTTTGGTCATGATTTGCTCATGTAGCCCTCTTGAATATTTTCAGGACTATATTTGATGTTGACATTGAAAGTTTTGAGGAGAAACCATGGAAATACCCTGGCATTGATATATCAGACTTCTTCAATTTTGGTTTGAATGAGGAGAGCTGGAAAGATTATTGCAGGCAGCTGGTAACTTTATTAAAGCTTGAATCATAATGTTGACCATGTAAATGAAAACTAAGTCCCTGCATATTGATTTTTCAGGAACAACTCCGCCTAGAGTCTACCATGCAAAGCAAAATTCGTGTTTATGAAAGTGGGCGAACAGAGCAGGTAATGAGGTCGAGGTCTTTATGTATTTTGGGACTTGGGAAAGTTTATTGTGGTTTTCAATAGAATATTTGGCTTCTATGCTCAAGTTATTACCAGAAAAAATCTTTTATTGCTTTTATTTCCCCAGGAGTATGATCCAGATTTACCCCCAGAATTGGCAGCAGCCACTGGTGTTCACGATGTTCTGGCTGAAAATGCAAATTCTGGAAAGTTGGATGTTGGACAAAGTGATTTTGCAAAAGGATCTGCTCGTGTGCGGCCACCTATAGTACGTACAGCTGTTATGTTATTTTTTACATGAAGATTTGTAGACAACTATATTCTGCCATTAATTTTTACTCTTTATTTTCATATGGCTCTCTTCTTTTTCTTTGCCTTTCTAACTGTCACAATATTTACACAGCTTTTAGCAATCATGGTAAAAAAAGCTGTATCTATGAGACAATTGCATTTATTTGCTATATTATTGTCCGGGCTCATCTATTTTTTTCCCCTCCAGCCAACTGGGAGAGCAATACAGGTTGAAGGTGGTTATGGTGAGCGTCTCCCCTCCATTGACACTCGACCTCCTCGCATGCGTGATTCAGATGCAATTATTGAGGTATGTATTAATATTTGTCTTTAAGTGCACTGATCTAATTGTGGGATTGGATGCTTCATTTCATATGCGGTGTAGATAACCAGGGGTATTTCGGTGAACAGATTGTCTTGCAGGACTCTGTAGATGATGATTCCTCCACAGGAAATGTCCCAGAGCAACCAGACAATGAAACCCCCAGAGAGGATTTTAGAGGTGGCGATGTAGCTGAAGAAGACACGGAGCAGGTGGACAGTGAGTATTTTGATGGTTTTCCACAGGCTTACAATGTTCGAAAGAGAGATCTTGGAAGAAGAATGCCATCTGTGAATTCTGGTCAAGATAACTTGAACGATGGGGATGGAATATCATCCTTCCCTCCAGAAGCTCCAGTCCAGATTTCTGATTCGAGGGGGCAGACTAGCGGGAAAGTTGGTACTCCTTATGATGAAAGGTATGAAATAAGTCTTGGAAATAGATGTAATGTCTGATATATGTTCATAGAAACCTATCTGTTATTCTGGTCAATTTGATATTTCTTTAATCTAACACATTCCTTTAAGTTAGGAAGAGAAGTCCACCTCAATGCAACAATCCTTAATTCCAAGTGCTTGGATTGGATTTGCAATCCTTGTCCCACCTTGTGCCTTTGCCTTGTGTTCTATCTTAAGTTTTTACAGGCCATTTTTATACAAAAGCTTAGGATGTCATTGTCTGAACATGTGAATGCATGTAAATTGTAGAAGCAAATTAACTTGCATTTCACGTGTATTAGAGAATCATGGTAAAAGGATTCCAAACGATATATTGGATAACAAAGAATAAATGTAAAATTACTTATGATCTTCTTAGAAGGTGAGAAAAAAAACAGTTCCAAATTGATCATTCTTGCAGTTCTCAAAGTAATTGTCTGCTTTTTCTGTCCAATCAATAAAAGGGATTTGTCAGTATTCTCATTTGGAGGTTTTCAGTTGGCATATATACACTTTTGCCTTGTGTACTTCATCAGGTACAACTTATGATATTGTAGTTAGCTGTTACCCAGTTTTGTTCATATATTTAGCTGCATATAGTATTTATTGACTGAAACATCTTTAGCATATCTTTATTAGCCTGATCTGGAATTATTCTTAACTTGAAAAATTGCATCAGACTCAACAAATGCATTTTAACTTGCGCCTTTTGAATACAGGCGTACACAGGAAAGAGCACGTGACCAATCCCCTCATATGGCTCCCAGTCGAAGTACACGTGATGGGAAATTTCATGATGATCAGAAGGAAGATTCAGTTGAAAGCTTGGATGGTAAACATAGTCCGCGGTTATCATCTCCTGTCACAGTTAGGGTTGCCCGAGAGTCAAGTGTTGAGCAGAAAGATGCTGAACATGATGAGCTCTTGCTAGCTGATGGAAGCCCTGTGATGGAAAAGGATGAAATGACTATAAATACAATAGGCAAAAATGACACCCTCAAGGATGGAGTGTTAAATAAGCAAAAATTGAGTTCTCGTGTCGAACAACCTGTGCTCCAAGAATTTGATGAGGGTGAGGACTCAAAGGCTGCAAGAAGTAGTGAAAACAGCAAAGCTAGGTCAGGAAGCAGCAGGGACTATCAGAAGTGGCGGGATGGGGCTGATGAGGAAGTCATTCAAGAAGGACGTTCAACACGCACAGAGAGCATGAAAAGGCACCTTGATGACAATGAACAGGGTCTCCGAAGAAAGAATCGTGATGGAAGACAAGATATAGAAAGAAGTCGCATGGCAGTAAAAGGAACGGAAGATTACCCCTATAGAGACTGGGATCCTAGCTCAGGTCATCAGATGCATATGAAAGCTGATGGATTTAATAGGCGAAAGGAGAGGGACAATCCTGAAATTCCTTGGCAACGGCGAGATGATGATCCTTACAACAGAAGGATTAGAACTGAAGAAACAAGGAAGAGGGAGCGTGGTGAGGAAATGGGATCCAGGCATAGGGGTAAGGTTCGAGATGGCGAGAGGAGTGACAAAGATGAATTTCTCCATTCAAGGAAACAGTTAGATAATGGAAACTATAGGATTCCTTATGATAAGGAGGCTGGATCACGCCACAGGGAAAGAGATGATGGTCTGAAGAGTAGGTATGAAAATGTGGATGATTACCATGGCAAGAGAAGGAAGGATGAGGAATATCTGAGGAGGGACCATGCTGACAAAGAAGAAATCTTGCATGGCCACAGGGAAAGTACCAGTCGTCGAAAACGAGAAAGGGATGAGGTTTTGGACCCACGGAAGAGAGATGACCAACTAAGACTTAGGGATAATCTTGAGGATCACCACTCTGTTAGGCACAAAGATGAGGGCTGGTTGCAGAGAGAAAGGGGTGAAAGGCAAAGAGAGAGGGAGGATTGGCATAGGTTAAAACAGTCTCATGAAGAAATTCTACCCAAGCGGGAAAGAGATGAAGGACGGGGTGCTCTAAGGGGTGGGCGTGGTCCAGAGGAAAAAGCATTGGCTGGCCATTCTAGGGCAAAGGAAGAGTACAAGGGATCTGATAAAGAATACCAATTCAAAGACACAGTGCGACACAGTGAACAGTCCAAGAGACGGGATCGAATTGAGGATGAAAATTCACATTATAGGGGACGCGAGGATGTTTACCCACGTGGAAATCAATTTAGTAATGATGAAAGAAGATCCAGGCAGGAAAGGTCAAGTACTCGTAATGATCGTGCTGTTAGTGCTTCTGATAACCAAAGAGTGCATGACAAAAAGCATAGAGAGAATACAAGGAAGAATAAAGAGTCTGAGGGTGGTGATCACAACGCTATAGGCCCTTCCAAGAGAAATCGAGAAGACCAAAGTGGTCAAATTAATGAGACGGTATGTTCCATGTTTAGACACAAGAATGTAGAATTCTGTCATGATAAGGAAAAAAAATTTCCTTCATAGAAGTTGAGTTATTGGACAATGCCTTCACAAGAAGAACAAGTAGGTCACAAGCTTGAATTCATACAATTAAAGCATTGTTTACAAAAAGAAATTAAAAAAAGAAAAAGAAAAAAGAGAGAGAATTCTGGCTCAATCCCTCTTCCAGCTTAGTTAAGCTCCTGTTTTCAGCTGGAATTCTAATCACGATATTTTTTTTGGTTGGGAGGGGTGGGGGGTGTTGGGTGGTGGGGATTGGAATTGGACCCATTAAACATCCTACTTCAAGGACCTGATTGTTGAAGCTCGTTATAATAACTGGTTACTGAATTTTCATTATTCAGGCATTGGACTAAGGTTGAAACCATGATTTCAGTGGAATAAAGAGTTGCTTCCAAAATTGAGTATTTTCTTTTAAAGATGCTAATTTCTGGGAAATGTACAGTTTAGCTTTCATTTAGGAATAATATAGGTCATCAGATGGGCTGACCGATGGTAGTGGTGTTGGTTAAGTGCTAATGTTATTGAAATAAATAAATATATAGACAAATAAACAGAAATGACACCATTCTGATAATCTTGCCTAGGCTAGTGTTTTGCAATATCGAGAATTGACTTTTTTCCCCATTAAATGGCGAGCGTTGTCAATCCTTGTTTACACTTCGAGGCCATTTTTCATGGATTGAGAAGTGACCTGGTTGTCTTAAGCTATTTACCTCCTGATGCAGGAGTCTAACGCAATAGATGGAAGATGTTGACATGGCATGGTGATGTGGCACAAGGGAGTGACATGGCACAAGGCAAGCCAAGCCTAAGGGCTGTCTTTCACATGTTCCATGTGATTATTGTAGCTAAATCCACATGTGCTAAGTTTGTTGTAGTATTTTAAAATTGGAGGGAAAATTAGTTAGAGGCACATACACATGCTAGATTTTAGAAGTTGTTAGGAAGTAGAAGTTATGTGCTTTATCAAATATTGCAAGTGATTATATATTACAAATGTAATATAGCATGTGGTAAATGTGAGTTGGTTATGGTTGATGTCATCACCAGTAACTAACCCCTAGGCTATAAATATCCATGTATAAGCATTGTAATAGGGGTTCTTTTTAGTAAATGAAAATAATCCTTTGAGAGCTTTTCCTCAAGAACTTACTGTTCTTTGCAGGGGTGTCTAATCACCTATCAATCTGTTCTAAGCAACTGTCCCATTTAGTTCTAAACCATATTACATCCCATCACATTCCTTGCACCACCTCTATGGTATTTTATTCATATATGCCTCTGCTTGTAATTAGAGTAATTCATTAGGGTAAAGAAAGGGAAGATGCAGACAATTTTATTTCGTAAAGCTGACCCAAAACACACATATAGATTTTGATGTTTGGAATGAATTTGAGATCATTGAAGTAAGTTGTTGACATAAAATTTGATTTTGAGGCTTGCAGACTAATTTTTAAACTGCTTTGCTTGTCTTGGTCAGATTACCATCTCGTATTGGCATTTCCTATTATCATTTCATATTTTCTTTCTTCAATTCATCTGGGTTTTGATTGTGAATTTGAGATACTCTTTGTTATTATTAATAAGAGAGAGAGAGATACAATTTGCTGAGTCCATTAAGGTGTTCTTTTTTTGGTTCACTACTTAATTCTCAATGTAGGAAGTATCCCTGCAGGCTCGTGGTCACTTCTCATTATTGTTTTTTGGCTTTTGTACTTAAATATGGTAGGAAATGTTCAAATCTGTTTTTCCTTCTTGTTCCTTTATATAGGGCTTGAAAGGCTCCGGGGATCAAGGAAATGGTGAGCGTGAGATTCCAGTGCAGCGTCATGTCTCCAGAAAACATAGGGAAGATGCTTCCTCAGAAGATGAACAACTAGACTCAAAAAGAGGGCGCTCCAAGTTGGAACGTTGGACTAGCCATGCTGAGAGGGATTTCAGTATCAACAGTAGGCCATCATCTTCCTTGAAATTTAAGGAGAGTGATAGGAATATCAATGTTGCATCTTCAGAAGCCACCAAACCTCTGGATGAATCTGCTAACACAGTCGAGATTGTTGATAATCAACATCCATCAGCTGAAGAGAAAGATGCTGGTGATCTGGAAAGCAAGGATGCTGACACAAAACCTTTGGAGGAAAGGCACCTGGAGGATACAGTGGAGAAGTTGAAGAAGCGAAGTGAGCGGTTCAAGCTTCCACTGCCAAGTGAGAAAGAAGTCTTGGTGATTAAGAAGATAGAGAGTGAAGCACTGCCCTCTGCCAAAATTGAGACTCCTGTGGAGTCAGAGATCAAACCAGAGCGGCCTGCTAGGAAAAGAAGGTGGGTAAGTAATTAAATGTGAAATCAAGGGACCTGCATTATTTCGCTGAATTGCTCGTGATTTTGAGGGAAGTCTTGGCCTGATTCTGTAATTCTAGAACCCCGACGGTTGAGTCATGCCCTTAGTTTTCAAATGGCATCTGTAGGGTTTTAGAGACGGCCATCTACCTCTTCAATACTCGTATCATCTTTTGTAACCATCCTGCCACCCTATACTTCTGATGTTTTGTATATACTAGTGAATGTAACATTAAACTGGTCACTGATGGTGGCACAGGAATTATTTTTTAGTGTTAATTCATATTATGACTCAGAATAATCTGGGTTGCCAGACGTGGCAAGTCTGACCCTTGCAGAAGCCAATGCTATGGGAAGCCGGAACTAGTTTGATGCTGGCGTCTTCCAGTTGTGGCAGCTTTGATGTTTGAAGAAAAGAGCCGATGAGCAAAACAGGAGCAGCCAGATTTACTAGTGTTATAGACTTCTAGTTCTTACACTTGTATTTTGTATCTTGATTAGTTATCATTTTTTTTAACCTTCTTTTTTCGGCCAGAAGCCTGAAGTAGAAGTTCCTTTTGTACTTAAGGAACAAGTGAGTTTTAAGAAATGCGAAATTTAAAGATAAAGAACAAGAAAAAAGAAAGATTTTTAGTCATCTTGCGAGTTATCTATCCATTTTCCAAGTGCTAACTGTTAAGTTCCACCAAATGAAATGGAATTTCATCATCCCAATGAGATACCGAGGGGAACAATTTTTCAACAACAATCTTTTATTTAAAAACAAAAGTTGACTGACCCAGCGATTTGGTAAACTGATAATTTCCAGCTTTGAAGCAAACTTCAACTGGTGTATTGGTTTTTATCATTTGATTAACTACGAAAAGAAAATTCAATATAATTAGCATCGCAAGTTTGTGCGTCTAGTAGGCTGGACAATTCAACTTTCATCACACTTTGTAACAATGTAGAGGTTTTCTTTAAGAGGTTGTTTGTTTATTTTCACCATCAACTATTCAATTTATGCATAACCTCTTTGAGTCTTGTAAAATAAATCAATAAAAATAAACTCTTTCAAGCTCACACTAAGATCAAAAGACAAATAGTGGGATGGAAAACGGTTCACCATAACTCCATATGGCAAAAAAAAAAAAAAAACACACACACACTCTCAACCTGGCTTCCATGTTTCATATCCATAACCAGTTTCGAATTTGTTAGTTTCACATCCCAAAGCTTAACCGCGTGATTGTATGACCCAGTAACACATGTTTGATGACTAATAGGTGAAACAACACAACACACATAATCCTTTTATGACCCTAAAGCTCTAAAAGTGAGGGTCTCATAAGCAACATCCCAGTACTTAACAATAACATCATTGTCAGACCAAAGAGAGCTTATCAAAAAAAAAAAAAAATTGTATATATAAATATCTCAATCAAGGCGATACTATTAGATAGGACAATGCGAATAATATCGCCTATCATTCATGACTAAATTAAAATTGTTAAGATTCTTAAAAATAAAATAAATAAAAATTAAATGGTTTAAATTTAGTCCTTTAATTTTGACTATAATTATCAAATTAGTTATTCATGTTAAAATTATTATCAGTTTAGTCCATTATTTAAAAAAAAAAAAAAACGGTCAATCTAATTCTTTGTTTAAATATTTTAGTTAGCAGACGATATCATTTAAATGTTTTTTTACTATTAAAAAATTAACTAAAAACATTCATATGATGCATTATTTAAAAGATCTTATTGTTTAGTATTAATTTAAAAAATGCTTAAATGACTTCATGTACTAATAGATTTGGACAAAATAATTAAATTAACTCATCTAGTTATTTACTAATAGATTCAACAATTGAATAATTATTTACTTCCTTTCCAACATACAACCTACACTAGTATAAAATATACTAGTGATATCATTCGATTGAATATAAAATATAATCAAAGTACACCCAACCCAAAACATATACCCAACTCCAAGACCATTTCTAAATTGAATATAATTATTAAAAAAAATAGGGGATAATAAAAGAGGCAAAAGAGTATCACAATAGTATGAAAGGCATGGACCAAATTGACCAAACTAGACTGAAGTGAACCCATTGGACCAAAGTAGACCAATTAAACCGAAATAGACCAATGGGACCAAAGTAGACTGAAGTGGACCCATTGAACCGAATTGGACTGGAATGGACTGAGTGGACCGATTGGACTAAATGGAACTAAGTGGACCGAAATGGAATGAAGTGGACCAATTGGACCAAATGGGCCGAAGTAGATGGAAATGGACCAATTGGACCAAGGGGAATGGACCGAAATAGACCAAATGAACCAAAGTAGACACAATTAGGTTGAAGTGGACCAAAAATACTACGCTAATGTGGCTCAACAACAAGACTATACAAAAAATATGCATGACCCACCAACAGACCTAACCCAATTCATGTGGGTCCATTAAGTGAGGTTAATTGAGTTCGGTAGTTTAGACAACTAAATAAGTAGGTTGGGTTGAATAGCGGGTTGAGATGCTTTTAACCCGCTACGACCCGACCTATCCACCTATATTATATCTATACAATATATATCCACTTTATTTCTCTCATTTATTTCTCTTTTTATTTTTTTATTTTTTACATTTTAACCTTTCTCTTTTTAATAAGCTCTAGCTGCTATCTCTAAGATTTTGTTATTGATCTTAGTGTATTTAAAATTCTGAGATATTTTTCATTTCAGTGTGATAAAAAATTTTAGTTAGTTTTATTAAAAAACAATGTAGTATTTATAATTATTATCAATAAAAATTTGTGATTTTTTCTTTCCTTTTTTTTTTTAAATTTATTTAAGGGAGTAAACAATATTTGCTTTAGTCAATTGCATTTGCCAACCCTCTCAACTTACCGAATCGAAACCACTAAAATTTTCAATTAACTCAACATATTTAGAGATTGGTAAGTCGACATTTCAATTTTTCACTTGCCTAACTAGATCCGCACACACTCCTACTTAACAAGAGTATAATAACAATAAATACTGAACTTCAACTTTTAGGTATTAATATAAATATATAAATATCTTAATTTTTTATTATTAATATTTAAGTAGCCACTAAAAAAAAAAACAAAAAACCAACCAAACTCCATCTATTCTTCTTCCACACCACAGACCCACCAAAAACCATTGTAAACAAACACCACATAGCCACCAGATAGGCACAAACCCGACCCACCAAAAACCATTTACAAAGGCACCGCCGGAGCCTAACCAACCTCGTTAGAGCGGCGGCGATTGTTAACAGCACAAGCATTCGAGACTTTCATTTCCGTTGTAGAGTAAGAAGGAACTCTACCATTCAAATCTCTCTCTCTCTCTCTTACTGCTTCGCTTTTCTAAAACTTTAAGCTTCTCATAATCCATGCCTTTAAGCTCTAAGCCTCTAACACATCCCTTTAGAATTAAATAAAAGTACACTATGTATTTAGTAACTAAAAACCATTCATTCTTCACTGGCCTTTCTCATTTTTCTTAAACTTCATATTTGCTTTGGCTATGGCTTTATTGTTTGCTTTACTTTTCTTTTGTAGTAGAAATTCTCTATTGCTGGTTAAACTTCTTTGCTATTGCCCTTTCGTGGCACCAATTTTCCAAGTTCATGCTTTAGTTGGTGTTTGTTGTTACGTATTATCCACGCATAGTGTTACGCATGCCAACTGTTTGTAAAAATGCTCCGCACTTTTAGTCCACTTCTTAGTACAGCTTATTTTCCAGTTTTTTGAAAATGGGCAGTTCAAAAAAGATGGATGAAAGACGCCTTTGGTTTTTGCTAAGTCTAATTTTATCTAAGAAGAATGGACACAAAGGCGAACACTAACATAGACACGGGACACGACAATACAACAATTCATGAAAAAATTATGACATAGGACATGATGATACAACAATTCTTGAAAAAATATGACACAACACGGTGTGAATATGATAATATACCCTTAGGTACATTGTATTTATATATAGGCATATTTTTTAAAAATACTCTTGCCAACAGTCTGGGTTTTTGGAGTGTCCGAGCTTCTTAGGGTTTTATTTGTGTTAGCGAAACTATGTATTCTTGTTATACCTTCACAGTTTACCTATACTGATTTTTTGTCTTTTGTTTGTTCCTCTTCTGCTGTAAGTTTTCATGCATTTGGATTAAAGGGTTTATCTCAAAATTTTATACTTCTTCAATGGAATTATCTTGCTGTCAATTTCATACAAGTCTGACTTATACTAAGTACTGAGACTGGGTTTTGTTGGCTGCATTTTTTGCAGATAGCTAACACTCAAAAGGCTCTCCCCAACATTGAAAATCTTATTGTTGTAGCAGTAATTTTGCTGTTTCCTAAAACTTCAATGTCTCTCAGAAAACCACCTATCCCACGGCTCCTCCTCAACAATGTCTCTTGCATGAGAAATGCCCAACAAATACTGCGACATGTAAATGTATCCCTTCACGATGGTGGAGCACTTGTGCTTACAGGCACCAATGGTTCAGGCAAGACCACTTTTCTCCGTATGTTAGCTGGATTTTCTAAACCTTCTGCTGGTCAGATCCTATGGAATGGTCATGACATTACACAATCAGGAGTGTTCCACCAGTACAAGCTTCAGCTCAATTGGCTCTCCCTGAAAGATGCCATCAAAGAGAAGTTTACAGTCCTTGACAATGTTCAATGGTTTGAAGTTCTTGAAGGTAAGCAAGGGAACTCTATGCCTGCATTGGAGCTGATGGGTCTTGGACGGTTGGCAAAGGAGAAGGCAAGATTGCTGTCAATGGGCCAGCGGAAAAGGCTGCAGCTTGCAAGGCTGCTGGCACTGGATCGGCCAATTTGGTTGCTCGATGAGCCTTCAGTTGCATTAGATGATGATGGGGTGAAGTTACTTGAGTATATCATTTCTGAGCATAGAAAGAAGGGTGGCATTGTTATTGTGGCAACACATCTGCCAATTAAGATGGAAGATGCCATGTATCTGCGGCTGCCACCAAGATTCCCAAGAAGGATTACATTGGTAGATATGCTTGATCGTGCAGACTTCTAATACAATCCCAAATTTGTTTCACAAAGACCCATAGAAGACACTGGAATTGCAGATATGAAAATGCATCTTTGGTTCTTTTTCTTCTTCTTCATCATTAATTTGTATCTTTTCAAAGGTTGTGGGACCAGCGTTGAGTCGTAGCACTCTGATGGTCTGAATAACGAGGAATGAAATTAACAACAAAATTATCAGCACTCTGGGACTGGATCCAGGTTGAATTTCAATGTACTAATACTACGAATTTAACAACCAAATTATTTATTTTTTTTGGGTTGAATAACAATGAATGAAATTAATCAAATTACAAGTATGTTGGATGTTCTTCAACATATTTCCATAGTAAGTTGCAACCCTCACTTTGTAGGTGTTTTCAGTTTTGTTTCCCATACCTTTTTGCAGGTTCTGGGCAAACACATGACCATTCTCTACAAGGAAGAGACTTTTCAGAATGCGCATGTACAAATAGAAAGTAAAGCACATCCAACCACACAAGACTACAGTTTTTTTTTTTTTTTTTTTAATTTTTTTTAATTTTACCAGACTGCAGTCACTTTATTGGCACTTACTAGATTCTGGAATTATATTGAGAAAATTGTAATAGTTACACGCAATGTGTACAGGACACACAGTTAAGCTGAAATTGAGAACACAGACTAGCTGAAATCGTGTTGAAGTGTATATGGAAGTGTGTAACTTAGCGGTGGATTTGAACCTTGAACCTTGGATGTCGCTGATAGAAATTTCTTGACCTTCAGTGAAGGTACAAGTTCGTCTTAACCTTTCTAAATATACAAAGATGTTATAGTAAATATACATTGTTACTGTAAGCATTGTATACATTATTTTATTAATTTCTCTCTCTCTCTTCTTTGTCTGTGTCCGTCCCAATTTGCTGCAAATCCACCCAACACCGCCCAACCACCGCTCAATCACCACCATCACCACAACTCATCACAACCCATAGTATTCCAATCACAAAATCAACCAAAAATGAAGGAAAATTAAATCAAAAATCAATCCAAACTCAAAATCAAACCTTCAATGGAAAACTCAACAACTTAGAACCCAAAATTAAACTTTCAACAAAAAACCCATCAACCCAAACCCAAATTGAAGCCGCCGTCGTCACCACTGCCATGGAGAGCTTGCTGCTGCCATGAGAGAGGACAGAAACAAGTTCTTGAGAGCTACAGCAAAGGAAAAGATTTAAAAAAAAAAATGAAGAGAAAAGACCGTGGGAGGGGAAGTAGAAAAAAATGTGATTTTGTGAGATAAAAAAAATGGAAGAACAAAACAGAAAAGAAAAGAGAGTCAGATATATTATGCGGTGGGAGTTAAAAGTGAGTGGGAAAGGAAGCTTCTTAGTTTTCAAATATCTCTACAATATGATTTAATTACAAAAGAATCATAATTAAGTTTTTTTTTTTTTTTTTTCAAACAAAGCTGATGATTTTATTTGGAATTTTATTAAAGCATATATTAAAATTTTTAATTCAAATCAGTACTTTTTTTTTTTTTTTTTTAACTCAAATTTTGTATCATTCACCATACTAATAGTAAATAATATATATATCTGGTGTGAAACCCCAAAACGACACGCCAAAATATTTCATTGATGGCAGTATGATGGTCGGAGATACTGATTTGTCGGCAGTCACAAAGCCACTATTTTGGTGGTCTGGCCATCGTTGTTGGGCCGCTGGCGATACAATGGGCGAAGATATCGATCCAACAGCAGTCGCTGGAACCACTATTTCGGCGATTCGACCACCAGACCTTCGGCACAAGTGGCTCCAATGGCCGAGCCACCAATTTTAGTAGTTTACTTGAAATATAAGTTTAAATTAAAAAATATATATAACCATTAGAGAAAATAATAAAAAATTAATGAAGAAAGAATATTTTATTGAAATTTCTTCTAAAATAGATTAACTAATGTGGGTGTTTTAGAAAAGTAGTTGTGTAAAATTAAAAAAAGTAAGTTTTTATGCTAAAATAAATGGAAAATTTTGCTTGGCAGATGTGAATGCTCTTAATGATGTACTTGGTATTAAAAAGAAAAAAAGAAAGAAAAAAATGTAGGTCCCAATTTGTTGCCTCCGTAAGTATTGTGAAAGGATAAAAAAATACAACTTACACGTGTCCATGTCGTGTTGGCCCAGATATGGACAGAAGCTTCTCCCAAGATAAAAGGAGTGTGAGAAAACGGAAAACTCATGGGAACTGAAGATGGCGGATTAATGTATTTGAGGGCCTAAGGCGAAAATTGATTATCTTGTTTCATATGTAAAATTACTATTAATTAGCATGAATCACATAAAATTTTTATTTTAAGAAAAAAGTTTATAAACACAAAAAAAAATTGACAAAACTTTTTACATTTGTTAATATGACAGATTGATAGTAGTTAGTAAAAGAATGATGTTAGTAGTGAATCTAATTGAAAACTAGTAAAAGTTTAATTTGCTAACTCAACTATTGTGAAAAATGTTGTGATTTCTTTTATGGATTGCTTTCTTTCTTTTCTTTTTTCTTTTAGAAGTGTTACATTCACAATGTTTTTCATAACAAATGTGAGGTGTTACGTTACTTCTTGTTTTCTATTTGAACCTACCACTAATTTTTTATTTTTTTTTTGTCAATAACAGCCCTTAACAATTTGTTATTTAGGATTTTTTTTGTAAAAATGTTGTGAATATAACATTTTTTTTTCTCTTTTTTATTTGTCTTTCATTTGATAAGGGAATATTATTTTATCTATTTATTAATATTTTGGCTTAATTAATATTATTGGTTAAAATTTAGCGGCCTTGGGCGGCCATCAATGGCCTATACCATTGAGCCGGCACTGTATGTAATGTTATGTCAAGTAGGAGTACATATGGGTCCGTTTGGATAGAACTTATTTTGTTGAAACTGAAAACACTGTAGCGAAATAATTTTTAAATATGTGAATAGTGCTGTAACACCCATTTTTAATAAAAAAGTGACTGAAAAGTGTAATTTGTGAGACCCATGAACAGTGCACTGGAGCACTGTTCATAGTTGACTTGTCAACAATTGCGCGCTGAACAAGAAAAAAAAATCGCATGAAACGAGAAACGTAGCCGTGGACATGGAATCCAAACCCATACAATATTGTTACATCCGAACCTTGGACAGTCAAGAGAATGATGATGATTATTGGACGTGCTTAGCAATGCGGTCCCAAGGATTGTGATAGCAACTAGGAAACTCACTCAATCAGGGGTGGAGCTAGAAATTTTGGTTTGGGGGGGCAAGTTGTGATGTTAATATATTAGTTAAGATAAACCTCTACACACACACATATAAATTAATTTACTAAGAGAATTTATCATCTTCTAAATTTTAATAAGTATACAAAAGTCATGTATTTCTTCTATACAAAAATTTATAATTTTTTACATGGTTTAATTTGTTAAACCTCTTAAATTATATGATTTTAATATAATTTCTCTTTCTTTTAAGAGTACCATTGAAATGACTCAAAATTTGAGGGGGCCGACTTCAATTTTTACATGCTACATTTTTTAAAATGTAAATAATATAAATACTATAAAATAATTTTTTAAAATTTGGGGGGGCTTGCTCCCCACCCTTATGTGTGGCTCCGCCACTGCACTCAGTTTTGTCCTTATCCCCCGCTTGACACGCTGACATGAACAAGGACATCACATACATGCAGTCTTCTCAACAACATTACAACCTATGA